>AYEL01089870.1:0-24433 GCA_000484575.1 Olivierus martensii | reverse complement strand
TAATTTTATTATTTGTATATATAATTTTGAATTTAAATTGTTGTTATAGTTTGTAAAAGAATTTTTTTGAATTGTTAATAGAACATAAACGATGTATAGAACGATGTTTTGGTTTGAAAAGTAATGTAATCTAGAGAACCTGATGAGGGAAAAACACCGAAAACGTTTGTTACAAATAAAGAATTGTGTTAACTAACTGCTTGAAGTGCTGTTAATTGGAATATAACTTACTAGGTTCAAATGAACAGTTTTTAGTTTTGTATGATATAGGGGTCTCCTAGATCAAATTATGCTAATATTCATTAAAAAAAATATAAAATAGTATATAAAGGGCAATTGTAAAAAGCAAATGAGACAAACAAACAATAACATTAAAAAGTTTGATAGAATAAGAAGAAAAACAAGTCCAACAGCAATAACTCTATCAAAAGACAAAATTGTAAAAATTGAATTCGTAGTAGTATAAGTCATAAATAAATAAACAAACAAACAAGCACTAACATAGGAGAAGATTAAAATTTACTGTGTAATGTTTATTTATTTGTACATTGATAAGCAGGATAGTGAATGCTTTATGTATACTGTATTTAGTCAAAATATGTTAAAAGAAAAACGAAATATTACATAAACATCACTATATGATTAGAAAAGACCTGTATAATTAAAATTCTTTCTCATAAATTTTTATAAATACAGCAATTAAAATACAATAAACATTCAGAAGTAAAATAAATTGGTATAGAAATGCAATTCATATTTTGAAGGGTGGCAAGAGTCTTGAAACAGATGTTGTCAAGGCTGAGATATTAAAGTATGGTTAGAAGTCTGTTGTAAAGTGCATTTGATCTATCTGGTCATCTCAAGATTGTTATCATAATTCCATAATGTTAGACTGCATCGTAACTGTTACTACTCCTTCTCAATAATAGTAATAAATAGTAATCAATGCAGTAAATGAAAATTTTTTGCATCAGTTTTTAATCTCTTTTTTTTTGGCATTTGAATGAGAGGATAATTTTCAGTTGCTCAATAAATATTATTTACTAATTTAAAAATTTTTAAATTGGTCTCTTAAAAAAAATCTTAAATTGGTCTTTTAAAGACCAAAGCTCAAATTTATTTGCAATAAAACTCAAACTTTAGTTATATATTTACTTATGAGAATATTTAAGCTTTTCAGATAGAGTTGACTTAAGCCTGCAATTGTAATTCCTATAAGTAGTTCAAGTGAGATTGACAAAGAAAAGTTCTGATATAAATTGAATGATGATTGCTGGAATAATGAGTGAATGATTGTGATGATTTGTGTTCAACTGATTTTAATGAGTGGGTGGATATTGAAAGGATTGATTCAGAAGTGTAATGTCATGAATGAGTGATAGAGGGATGCAACTACTGTTATATCTGTGCTGAGAGAAGTTTGTTAGTTTCAAACACTCTTTAATCAGAAGGGCATACATTAGCTATATCTGAGAAAGTTGAGAGAGGTATGATTGATTTGGCTCTATATGATGATAGATTGCAGAGAAAATCATGAACATAAAAATAATGTGAGGTGCAGAAATGGATTTAGATAGATCAAGTGATGTGATTTTAAGATAAATCTGCTGAATGGATAGAGAAACGTAAGGAGAACAAATATGTGATTGTAAGTAAAAGTGAAATATTAAAGCACATATCATATGAAATTGAAATGCATGAAAGGCTGAACACAATAGATGAAACTATGTATAATTTGGATATGGTTAAGGAGTGTATTGTAAATATTATGAAATTAGATAAGAAGCATGATATATAATTGAATACTGATATGGCATTTGCTGTGGACAGAAGAAAGCCTATTTTAAATGTTAAATAGAAATAGGAGTATAAGACGTGCAAGAGTGTGCAAAGATAGTAAAGGAATTAAGAAGATAGTTACAAAAGAGAGAGATGAGAAACTTCAGTGTGATTTTGAAAGGAATCCAAAATATATTTTTGAAGTATATGAAAAGTTTAAGTTGGGAACAAAATATAATATATATATATATATGTTGTTATGAAAGATAAAATAGAAGTATGTTATGGAATAATCTGGAATGATTGAGATATGGGAAAGAGTATTTTCAAGACCTTTTTAATTGGAGATAGAATGATGAGAACAGGATTTATGCAATGGATGATGTAAACTTGAAGAGGAAAAATTGGTATAGAAATGCAGTTCATATTTTGAAGGGTGGCAAGAGTCTTGAAACAGATGTTGTCAAGGCTGAGATATTAAAGTATAGTTAAAAGTCTGTTGTAAAGGGCTTGTGAAGAATGTTGAATGAATAGGATGGTTTTGATTAATTGAACTAAAGCTATTATTGTCCCCATCTACAAGAGATAGGGTGATAAATACAAATGCAAGATTTAGAGAAGGAAAAAGTCTATTGAATGAGTCTGTTGAAGATAAGATTGTGATTAAGAGAGTGAAGAACATGACTGATGAGAGAATGTTCCTGTTCAGTGTCTCTTTTGAAGTGTGAAAAAAGGACCGACATATAAGGATCAGTTTTTCTCAATGCATACAATTGTGGAGAAGCATCTTATCATGAAGAAGAAGATAGTCTGTGCATTTCTGAATCATGAGAAGATGTAACCAGGTAAATTGGATTTAGTTATGGAAAGTATTAAAGGAATATGGTATGAATGAGTAGTTATTTCAAACTGTGAGATCAATGTATGCTGAAAAATGTAAGAATGGATGAAGGCATATAAAATTAATTTGTGATTGAGAAAGGAGTAAAGTAAAATTTTGTGATATCCTTGTGGCTTTTTTAATTAGTACTTCAAAAAATAAAAATAATACATTGTTCTCACAATTGTGAATAAATTTAAAATACTGCTACCTGTTTTCATCTTTCTATCCTTAGCTGCTTAATAAGCTCTTGGGAAGTACTCTCTCTATATCTCAATTATCCCAGACTCATCCCACATCATCTTACTATTTTACCTTTTATATCAATATACATACATATTGTTTCCATCTCAAATTTCTCCTATACTTCCAAAACTTAGCAAAAATCAGCAGTTACAAAAACATTTTAATCAGTTTGTTATATAAACAATAGACTCCCAATTATCTGGGTTGTGATTTAAGTCCAGCTAATCCACAACTCACAAAGTAAAGTTTAATTATTGATGTTTTATCTTAGATGCAATGTATGCAATATATTTATTTTTAATATTAAATACATATAGTTCATAATTCCGATTTTTTTTCTGAGTGTTTTGCAGATTATTTGGAGAATCAAATAATTAAATGAGGAAATTAATTTCCTGACTACTCCAATTAATTGGGAACCTACTTATATATAAATGCATTTTTAGTTAAAAATTAACCATCATCAGTTATTTTAAACATTACAGATACAAACGTTACAGAATATAAGAACAATCAAACATACAATTATTAGTATTTAAAAAAAATTCCAAATCCTTATTAGCATCATTATCAAAAACATATTTTTTTAAAACATTGATATCATATATTTTATTTTTGGGCACATAAAACCATATTAACATTAAAGATTACTAAATAATCTAAGGAGAGGCCTCCTATAAACTAAGTTTTGTAAACAAACCCCCAGCAATAATCTTTAAATTATGGAAACACTTTAATGGAATAGATCCATTCATGGGAGGGAGTATTAGATGGCTGATCAGTAGTTATATTTATAAATCTTTTTCAATCTTCAATAAAATATGCTGTATTTTTCTAATTTGGATTCTGTGCAACTCTTAATGACTTTAGCTTTTCCCTCTTACATAATGTCCATATGTTCATGTAACCTTTCTAAAGCAATGCTAAGTTCCACATTTTTTATGTTGTAGTAATGCTCTGTTAATTCATCTTCAAGATTTCTATTGGTTACATCAATATAATCTTCTCTTTCATGATCTTTATTACAAATAGAAACAGTATATGGGAATCCCTTGATTTACATCATCTCATGTTATACCATTTCATTCAATGACCTTATTGAAATTTGGAAGCAAAGCATGCTTGAAGAATTTGATTTTAACCTGAGCCTGTAGATCAGATTATGGCAATTTCAAAATTGAAGTTGCACTCAATCAATTTTGAACACACTGAATTGCATCAAGATTCATGAAGACAATGATTTGAATGAGCAACAAGCAACATCAACAGAGCAAGGAATAAAAAGAATGCTTGCTTATTTTTAAGAGAAAGAGAGAGATATTTATCTTTCAAGATTTAGCATTTAATTTGATTTCTTTTAGCAGTAATTACATAAATACTAATCGTATCAAAAGAATTATTTATTCTTTTGATTGCTATTCGTTCTAACACTTGTATGCTGACTGAAGTGGGTTTAATAAAACTGAAAGTAATTTCTGCAGTTGAATAGTTGTTTATTTTACTGTATCTGTCATAGTGATATGATTAGTATTTATTTATCAAGACAGTGGTTTAATTAATTCTTAATATGCTATAATACATTTATTAAATTACAGTTCCTATTATTGGGTATTAGCAATTATTCAGATACCCTAGCTGTAATTCAAGAGGAAATGCCTCTTCTTCCATAAATTGTCATTTGATTTATCAGATTTTATATCCTTTTATAAATCTTTCATTGGTGCAAAATAAGTTTATCTGCTTTTCTTGGTCAAAATTTTTGGTTTGAAACTTTTCACTCCATTTTAACATTGCCTTAGTGGGAAAAAATCTGTCTTGATTTGCATTGTTTTGAATAATGTTGTTGGTCTTAAAATGACCTACAACTTAACTTTAAGAGATCACTGTAAATTTCTATTCACTATTGTCTATTATAATTCTTTCTATTATTATATAAGATAACAAAAATGACGGAATTGTGCCTATATACAAGCTTTATGTTTAGAACAAAATAGCTAGCTCTTTTTCATTAAATTTCATAACACATTTTATTTTTCTAGAGTTTAGAGCATAAAGAATGAATAAGGCAAGAATTCTTGCCTTATTCATTCTTTATGCATTCATAGATTCTTGCCTTTAAAGTATAAATATAGCACTTTCTGCAGTAAATATTCAAAATAGCTTTATTTAACACAGGCTCTCCAACCCATGGGCCATGGGCCACATGCGGCCCAACATAAAATCGTAAACTTTCTTAAAACATTGAGGTTTTTTATACTTAATGAAGTTAATGAAGTTTTTATTATTTAAATATCAATCTACATTTACTATTTCCATTTTCTAAAATATTTCTTATTGTACTAATTAAAGCTTCTTTACTTTCTCAATGATTTTTAAAAAATTTTTGAACAAAAAGAAATTAAAGACTATTAAATAAAAGTAAACAACAAGCCAAATAAGTTAAGATAAATTGTTTATTCAAAAATGTTTCTGGCTATCCACATAGCCTGCCTCAGTATATAATATCTAAAGTAAGAAGTATTTTACTATAAATTAAAGACTATTATGCCATGACATTTTTGTTTATTTGTCATGGTGGATATCACATATTATACAATATTTATTAACTTTTTTGCTTAACAATTATCATTAGAATTAGTATACCGTATTACATCGAATATAAGCCGCACTTTTTATTTAAATTTTTAAGTTGTAAAGTATGGGTGCGCGAATATTTTAACATTTTATTTCTACTGATCTCCCATTCCCCAACGTTCGGGCTTTTGCTTTACGCTCTACGCATGCGCATAGTATTATGATCGTTGATTACAATTTATTTGGTAGCTTATTATGTATGTTAGTACTATTTAAGTAAATAAAAATGTTTCTTATTTTTCAATACTTATTATAAATTTAAGTAAAAATGTTTCTTATTTTTCAATACCTATTATAAAATCTTTTTTTTTTTTGTTTCTTATTTTTCAATACCTATTATAAAATCTTTTTTTTTTTTTTCTGATTTTTCAATTTAAAAATCCTACTGCGGCTTAAATTCAGGGGCAGCTTATATTCGATGTAATACAGTATTTTATGTGTGGCCCGAGAATATTTTTTTCCTTCAAATGTGGCCCAAGGAAGCTAAAAAGTTGGACATCCCTGATTTAACAGGAATGTTTTTGTTACTTTCCTAACTATCATCATCAGCTATATATAAAAATACAAGCAAATATCTATAAAATAAGAACAGAATTATTATTTAGATAATTCTAGAACATTTTAAAAATGTATGGCTTGCATTACACTTAAATTTGAATTGTATTCTGAAAGTAATTTTATGTTAACCATAAATTATACATTGATAATAACCAAATGGGAAATGCAGTAATATGAATCTGTATTCCTTAATTATTTACTAATTAAGGAATACAGTAGTTAAAGTATTTTTCTTGCCTTTACTATTATGCTGCCATTCTAAATCTGTTTTATTATACTGCTCTATATTTAGTGCATTAATTTTGTCATGTAACTATATCTAGCAGTTTATAGTAGTATTGCACTTGTGTATATTGTGTAGTAATCACTATATACTGTGATAATTAGATCAGAATGTGTTAATGCATTTTCAGTTATAATACAACCAGTATTTCTTTGATTACTGTTTGATATTTTATCTTCTTATTATTTTGCAATTGTATAATTATAAGATTTATCTAATAAGTTCCCAGACTGTTACATTAGAAAAAACAGTGCATGATATTGAAGATATATTTTAATATTTTTCAAAATAATCTTGGAAAGTGATACATTTATAGGCTTTATAGCTGCTGAAAGCACATTTTGAACTGAGGTTGAATTAATGTCACGATTTCCGACATACTTGCATTCTTAGAACCTTCTGTTCTTTAGTTAAACAATGTGGCACAAACCTGACACAAATATTTAATTTTCCAAGATCTTGTACAGGTAGTCCTCGATTTATGATAATAAATTCCATTAATTCTGTGATTGGTCAGTACAATTAAATTGGTTTGAGTCCCTGACCCAATGATAGGATATACAAAAAATATCCTTTTTTGTCTGTGATTCTTGCAGTTTTATGTTCTTTATATTTATTAAGATAATGTATAGTGTTCTGGTAAACATAAGAAATGAGAAATTAATAAATTTTTGGGTATTTTTAGCTTCCAACTCTTTCAGTTTATGATTGCAGGGCTCAAAATTATACCCCATTGTAAGTTGAGGACTGTTTGTATTAAAATTGACCAGATAGTGTTTTTACTAATGTTCAATTCTTGTGACATTATCTGAAAAGTCATTCAATGATCAGTAATTAGCAAAATACAGACATTGTTAATCATCTGAAGTGTACAAACATTGATTGAGTGGTCTCCCACTCCTCTCATCATCATCAATGTCCTCATGATTATCTTGAAATCTTGCATACCATTAAAAAACTGTTGTGCAGTATGTTAAAAGGTAACATTACTATAAACATGTTTGATAAGCTTGAAAGTTTCAATTGTTGTTTTCTCTATCTTAAAACAGAATTATATGTTTATTCTATACTCCATTATTATGAATTAGTACAAACATTGTAAACAATGTCTGGCTCTTGTGTGAATGTTACTATAAATTGTCTAAACTGAAATATATATTTAATATATAGTGATATTTATATAATTATGACTATCCATAGTAATTTTATTTTCTAAATTACTGTACTGCTTTCCTGGTATTTTTGAAAATATTACTGTATGTTTTGAAATGCTTACCTTTATTTGTAAAGTATTTTTCTCATTATTATTAAAACTTTTATTTTGAAATATTTTTACATTTTTTGAAAAAGTTTAATAATTCTTGAAATGATTTTCAATTAAATGAAGTCATTTTGCTATTTTGACATTTTCTTTTTTATCATGAAATATTTCTTATGAATAGTGAAATGTTGGCTTTCACTCAACCAATGCATTGTAAGATATCAAAAAGAATAAGTTCAAAATATGATAAACAAACTGCTTAACATGTATAAATCTCAAACTGAAACAAAAAAGCACTTTTAGCAGTAAAGGTTCTCACCAAAAATTTATTAAAAGCAAAAATGTTTTCGATATCATAGATACCATCTTTGGTTGCAAACAATAAAGAACAGAAGAATTTTTATTCATTTTAAATGTAAATGGAACACAAAATTAAAATGAATAAATTAACAGATCGAAATGAAACTTTTGACGTGTTTCTAAGAAAGAACAAATATGAAAATGGCGTCGAAGTTTTAGTTCTAATTTTGACTAATAGATGGCGCTCCGCGAACTTATTGAACAACCTTGTATACATATGGTTATTTTTAATGGCAAATATAAACAGTTAGATTATGCTACATACTATTCTTAATAGCATATCTCCAGGCTGGGCTTAAATCTTCCGCTTGCCTAATATTAATGGTATTAGTTGTTTCATTAGCTTTCATAATTTCAAGTTTTTCCCTCATTCGTAAATCTTTGCGATCATGTACGCTTTTGATTACCTTCGCATCTTGCCAAATAATGTCGACATGCTTTTCGTAGGCTCTTTGTGCCAAAGCAGTAACAAAGTGGCCTTTTTTGTTTTAACATATTACTTTTATGTTCTATAAGCCTCTCTTTAAAGTTTCTAGATGTAGCACCTACATATATTTCGGTGCGGTTATCTTCAATATTTCGCAAAGGTATTTTATATACACCAGATTTATATATTCCCGCAGTTTGCAGCCGATTTGATAAGAAAGGGACCGACCTGTGCGCTTTATGACGCGCCAAACATACTAGAAGATATACCAGTTTTTGAAAGACTGATTGAACCCTACAACGAATTGGAAGCTGAGAAAATGAGATGGGCCTTTACCAATGAAAATATGAAGAAAGCACACTGAACCCTCGAACCACCTGCTGAAAGACTATCTGTGCATGACAGGAGAATGCGGCAAACTTTGGAATGGATTGCCGACCAGCAAATAACTATAACAAGAGACGATAAATCTAGGAAGCTTGTTATGTTAAAGAAAGAAACGTACGATAACTACATAAAGCAGTATATACGCGAGTCTAAGGCAGAAGTAATCGCTAAGAATCCGACCGACGCTTTAGTAGCGAAAGTTAACAGACTTCTTAAACACCATAATCTACCTAACTTTATAAGTAGGACTAAAATTATCAATCCCGCTTGTCCGAGAATTTTCGCATTTATCAAAACTCACAAGGAGCCTCCATTAGCCAGACCAATTGTGGAGAAAAGGCGATCTCCAACTTACAACATAGAAAAATTTCTTGCTAAATGGTGTAATGTTATTTTAGCTAACTACGATTATAGTATCAACTCCTCTTGTGATTTTCTAGAACGCTTACGCCGCGTCCGCCTCGCAGACAATGAAGTCATGACTGTTTTCGATTTTGAGTCGTTGTACCCCTCCCTCAACCTAAACGCCACATGTTTATTGTTTTACAGATTTCTTTTAGAACATACACCAATTGAACACCAAGATTTGGCGCTCCTCCGAGATATTGCGTATTTAATTTGCCACGAATCGTACTTTGACTTCAGGGGGATGTTTTACAAACAACTTGAAGGGGTTCCCATAGGTAGCCCCATGGCTGGGGTTTTAGCAGAGATAGTTGTCAGGGAGGTTGAGCAGCAACTTCACCACAGCCTTACGAACGAGTTCTCTCTTTATTCCAGGTACGTGGACGACATTTTTGTCCTTTGGAAAACTAACCACAGAGCTGATGATCTTATCCAGCATTTTTCCAGAAAAGAATATGGACTCACCCTTAAGCTAACCCAAGTAAGTGAAGATGAAGTCAATTTTTTAGATATAAAAATTAGAGCTGCAGGAGGGGTCATCAACACCACTGTATTTGTTAAACCCACCGCCACACCTGTTATCATTCCGAAATGGTCTTTTGACCCGTGGGCCTATAAAAAATCTGCTTTCACTTATTATTTTAGGAGGAGTTTTACGCATTGCAGCAATGACTCACTTCTTAAACAAGAACTTGAGAGAATTTATGCTTGTGGTAAGAAACACGGGTACAACATGAAACTTATGCAAAGTATTTACATGAAAGAGAGAGCCAAATTTTTAAATAAAACCTCCCCTCCCATCCAACAAGGGCCTTCAGCATCAAACAATTTGACTGTAGATATGCCTCCCAGGTTCACCTTGCCTTACAAGCTCCATGTTAGTAATACAGTGAAAAAAACCCTTAAATCCACCGATAGGTCCCATACCTTTAAGAGATCGCCCACCATTTTTAATTTGTTACGCAATGACAAGGATAAAAGGACCAAGGATTATAAATCCGGTGTATATAAAATACCTTTGCGAAATATTGAAGATAACCGCACCGAAGTATATGTAGGTGCTACATCTAGAAACTTTAAAGAGAGGCTTATAGAACATAAAAGTAATATTTCTAAAGGCCACTTTGTTACTGCTTTGGCACAAAGAGCCTACGAAAAGCATGTCGACATTATTTGGCAAGATGCGAAGGTAATCAAAAGCGTACATGATCGCAAAGATTTACGAATGAGGGAAAAACTTGAAATTATGAAAGCTAATGAAACAACTAATACCATTAATATTAGGCAAGCGGAAGATTTAAGCCCAGCATGGAAATATGCTATTAAGAAAAGTATGTAGCATATCTAAATGTTTATATTTGCCATTAAAAATAACCATATGTATATGTTTTCTAAAAAATTTTTTGTTATATTCTGAATATTTATGTTCTGACGTCAACATGTTTAAATTTAATTTTGTGTTCCATTTACATTTAAAATGAATTGTAATTCTTCTGTTCTTTATTGTTTGCAACCGAAGATGGTATCTATGATATCGAAAACATTTTTGCTTTTAATAAATTTTTGGTGAGAACCTTTACTGCTAAAAGTGCTTTTTTGTTTCAGTTTGAGATATCAAAAAGTTTTGAAAAAGTTCAGAGAGATCATTTTTCTAATTTCTGCTGAATTAATTGATATGTAAAATGTATATTTTATTTATATTTTAATTTTTAAATAAAAATTTTCTTCTTTACATTTTTACCAAATAATGTTGAGAAAGTTAATAATTTTTTCTGAAAATTCTATATCATGAATTAATAAATTTTTACATAAATGTATTAATATATGATGATATATATATTTTTATACTTTTTATTATACTCATATTTATATTTGTATTTCACAGTTGATGTATTTTCTCTGTATCAATTAGGTTTAGCATTATGTAAAATAACAATAATGCTTTCTGAATTTCAAAGAAAAACTCCCTTCAGAAATTTATTTTCTAATTTTATAATAGAAATGTGTGTAGTTAATTATTAAATAAATATGCATTTTTTTATCATTCAAATGCATTTAATTTATATGACACTAGGTAAAAAGTTTTTAATAGATAATTTAAACATTTAAAATATTGAAATAATGTAAATGCATTATTAATTTAGATGATGATAAAGTACTGCACAATATATATATAATATTTTTAAAACAGTGAGACAGTGAGAGAGTAACTTTTATGATATATTTTAGACATTTTTTAGTTATATATACAAATATTTTGTTTTTATAAAACAAACTTTTAAAATTCATTCATTAATCAGAAAATTCAATGATATTTTAACTCATAATAAACTTAATCCCTTCAGACTAGTTTTTTAATGTGTCTAAACTTGATCTTATATAAGCCAATTTTTTCAGATTTTTACTTATTAAAAGCAAATACATGTTTAATTATGTTAAATTCATACAGCTTATATAATGTTTATAGAAAATTAAGTATTTTGAAATGAATTGGAATTTTTTCTACTAGGAATCATTGAAGTAAATTCCTAATTTTGTATATCTGGCCTGAAGGGGTTAAGATATTTAATATTCAGGTACATATAGGTATAAAATTATGTTCTTCATATTAATTATTCAATAATATTAGTACTAATCAGCAGTAATTTTTTAATTGTTAATTCAGTATATAATATCAGCTGTATCCATATCTCTGCCTTCTTCAGATAAATAAATAAAATAAAATTTTCCTACTTAAGTGATGTTAGTTTGAATTATTTATCAGTATATGATATGTTTATAAACTGAATATCACAGCCAAAGGGAAGAAAATTTAGTGTTAATTTAGCTTCGATGATAATAATGCTTATTAGAAAAATAGTCTTTTTATTAATTAGTTTAGAAATATAATTTATTTTTAAAGTATTGTTTATTTTAAATAGAAATTAATTTTTTCTGGTTGCTCTGGCAGATATTTTTTTATGAAACTAATATGTTCACAAAATCTTTTTTTATTCATGTTTAAAATAAAATCACTAAATTTTTTAATAATTTATAAAAATCTGCCAATTGATAATTTATTTAAAGTATTGATATAAGACAATTAATAAATTTTTTAAATAAAAAAAAAAGGCCTGATGGAATTGGAACAGTAACAGTAGAAGAGAAAGATATATTTGCAGAAATAAAAGAAAGACTTCGAATACTATTAGAAAATCAAATTACTCACTTCAGGTAAGTTATTGTTCTTTATTCTTTTTTTAAAGCTGATAACAAAGTCATAAAATCCAAATTTATTTCAAAATTCAACAAATTACAGCACTTATTAGCAGTTTTACATTATAAATGCTTTTTATTAATTGTAAGGTTTTTGGATTACTCCATCTTCAGCGATATTCGATTGGACAGAATGCATTTAAATTTTCTTTTTCATCAGAATATTCGTAATTGCACATTCGAAAAAAAATAAAATTCTTCCAAACTTATATTTCTTCCAAATTTCTTTCTTTCTAATTCATTATTTTTAAAACAAAATGTGTATGAAAATCTAAATATCTAATATTTTCACATTATAGAAAGGCAAAAAATTGTCTTTCATTGATATTTTTTAATTTTATATTATTTGCATTTCTTTTTAATAATATACAAGTTGAACCTCAATTTTCTAGTAGCCTTTTTTCCAGTGTGTTGCCTGATTAGCTGTTTTGGTGAATTAGATAGATTAAGTTTTGATAATTTGTGAGTCGGAGATATTTTGATGAATTATTATTACACCACTAACAGAAGTTGTGTAATAATAATTCATCAAATATCTCTCACTCACAAATTATATGCTTCCCATATCTTTAAAGCAATATGGATTGATACAAACTTAATCAAATACCGTATTTGCCGGCATATAAGACGCACTTTTTTTCTTTGAAAATAGGTCTGAAAAACGGGGTGCGTCTTATACGCCAACACTCAGTTTTTGATTACATTCATTTCTGGAAATTTCCTCTATTCGGAGTTATGCGATTTTTTTCTTGTTTCCTTTGCGGAGTGTGGAAATATTACAGTTATGTAGAGTTCAATGAATGTCCATGCACTTTCATCGACGATCACAGCTGGGTTCTTTAAACTTTCCAATTTTTGTGAACGACTTTTAAGTGTGAGAAATTTCTACTGTTCAATTTTCTTAAATTTGTTGGCAAGTTATGGCTCAAAAACAACGTTGGCATTGCTATAACATAGCATACAAGGTACGTGTGATTGCGTATGCTAAAGAACATGGAAACAGGGCTGCAGAGAGGCATTTCATGCAACCCCCAACTGAGAAAATGATAAGAACTTGGCGGAATCAGGAAGAGGATCTAAAAAAAGCAACTCACAGTAAACATAACCTACGAAGAGGAACTATACAATGGCCTGAACTTGAGGCAGAGCTGAATACTTGGATTTT
The DNA here is from genome assembly GCA_000484575.1 of Olivierus martensii. Taxonomy (NCBI): domain Eukaryota; kingdom Metazoa; phylum Arthropoda; class Arachnida; order Scorpiones; family Buthidae; genus Olivierus; species Olivierus martensii. The sequence continues at coordinate 10,793 of AYEL01089870.1, read as the reverse complement.
AGACCACAGAAAAGCGGGACTTTCAGTGTCTACAAAAATGATTATTCATCAAGCGAAAGTGATAGCGACTGATAGAGAGATTTCCGATTTTACTGGATCAACATCATGGTGTTCAAGATTCATGAAGAGAAACCAGCTATGTATGCGGACTAAAACAAAAATATCGCAAAAGATGCCAGACGAATATGAACAACTGCTCTGTGATCCCCTGCGTAGAAAGCCTTTAACATATGTAACCGGTAGAGTATTATAAAATGTGTTCTTGTTTAAATAAGCAGTGCGTGCCAGTGTGTCAGCTAGCTCGTTACCATATAATGCAGAGTGTCCCTTAACCCAACAGACACAGGTCCCATTTAGGGTTACAGAATTCTGAAAACGCTTAAAAACCTCAAAAGCAAGTCTCATTTTAAGGTTAGGATGCCTAATGTACCGTATTTGCCGGCGTATAAGACGCACTTTTTTTCTTTGAAAATAGGTCTGAAAAACGGGGTGCGTCTTATACGCCGATACTCAGTTTTTGATTACATTCATTTCTGGAAATTTCCTCTATTCGGAGTTATGCGATTTCTTTCTTGTTTCCTTGCGGAGTGTGGGAATATTAGTTACGTAGAGTTCAATGAATGCGCATGCGCTTTCATCGACGATCACAGCTGGGCCTAGCATTTCTCAAGTTTGTGAATGGGTCAAAGCTTCATGGGATGCTGTGAAAACAGAGACAGTGGTTAAATCATTTAAGAAGTGTGGCATTAGTAATGCAATGGATGGTACAGAGGACAATTTGTTGTATGAGGATTCAGATGCTGATTTAGAAGAGGTTTCAAGTGACTCTTCATTTAGCTCTGGAGATGAGTGTCTGGGTCTTGACGAAGAAGATTAAAAGATGTTCTTTCCCAGATAGATTGGGTATTTGCAGAAAGTATTACTTTGTTGTTTGTATTACTTTATATTTAAAATACTGTAAATTCATTATAATGATCAGTAATAAAGTTTTATCCTTCAAAAATGTATATAAAAAACAGGGTGCGTCTTATATGACTGCAAATACAGTACATTAAATTTTGGTTATAACAAATGTCACAGAACTGGATAAAATTACTAGTTATTGACATTATTTGTTATATCAAGAATGTAAAAAATGTGCACATGTTTAGGAATAATTTTGTGCATATATTTATTTACATGTATATTTCATAAAGTAATTATAAAAATATTTTATCAGCTCAAATATATGATAAAAAATAAAAGTTGACATATATATATGAACTCTAAAATAAAAGTATTAGGTTGAAAATTTGTACATATTTTTCCAGTTCTTAATAAGTATCTCTATAGTGTTTAGAACATACAAGATATTATTTAGTTCAATTTATCCTTGAAAGATGATGCATGTAAACATTATAAAAGTTTATGATTTTGTCAGAATAAAGATGAGTCAAATTAGTTAATTTCATTTTCATTATGAGTATCATTAGGATTCATTTGAGATATGTAATGTTATATGAGTTTAAAAAAGGACTTTCTACAATCAATACAACAAAAAATATATGCAATGTTTATGGGGATAGTGCATTATCTGTGTGACCTGTCAGAAATGGTTTGAAAAATTTTGAGAAGAAAAATTGAGTTTGGAAGACTACTCAGGATGTCTTTCTGTCATCAATAACAGAAGGACATCCTGAAGGGTTACTTGTAGTCTATGCAGAGATGTCAAGGCCATCAATGACCTTGACATCTCTGCATAGAATCTCATTCAAGCCTCATAGACTATATCTTCATAGACTACAAATAACTCTTGATAAACAAGGGACCTTGCTGATATATATAATGTTTAAAAACCACCATTTGATGATTACTTAAAATCAATGGAATAAGAAAATAAGCATTATATCTGGGTTCCACATGAACTGTCTGAAAAAATCAAATGGTTTGAGTTATAGTATGCATTTCTCTGCTTGGTCAACTTAAATTTGAACCATTTTTGGAAAGAATGAAAAGTGGGTCCTGTATGATAATGTAGTGATGAAAAGACAATGGTCTAAATGAAATTAACCTTTATTTCCAATGGCCAAAGTTAAATTTTCTTCAAAAAATGTCACACTTAGCTTTGGTGGAATTTTAAAGGAATAATTTATTATGAGCTGCTAAAACACAAAACTATTAATGCATATACAAATATTGTGGTCAGTATGTCAATTTAAAAAATGAAATTGCAAAAAACAACTCTCTAGCAAACAGAAAAAGCATTATTTTCCACCACAGTAATGCTAAGCTGCACATTGCTATGATGACTCAGCAGAAATTAAAGGAGTTTGGTTGGGAAGTTTGAATTCATTCTCCATACTTGCCAGATATTGTGCCATCAGATTACTATCTTTTTCATTCACTACAAAATTCTCCAAAAAAAAAAATTGAAAATATTGATAATATCAAAAATCATTTAAAAACATATTTTCAGTCAAAACCATCAAAAATTTTCAAAAATGACATCATGAAACTACCAATTCAATGGGAAAAGGTTGTAAGTTCATATGGAAATCATTTTACTGAATAAAGATATTGTAAATTTTATTTTGTTTACTTGTAAAAACACACAAACTTTCTAGAAAACCCAGTAAATAATATGATTATGATCATTACTGCAAATCCTCTATTTTGTTTGTTTTTAACATGACTAAGCATTGTCTAGATTTCTGATGCATTTACTGCTGAACAATTTCATTTTATCACTTAGAGGTATTTTACAATGCAATTTTAAACTACATTTGACATTTATAAAAACAATGTTATTTCTTTTCTAAACAAATTAGTTCTAAGAAAATATCATATTTTCTCCTAGATACATTTATAACTCTGAGTTATATGCAGCAAGAAATTGATATTGTTTATACAATGAGTAGTTTTAAGTCACTTTTAGTATAGACAACTACATTACTGTATTTTTTTACTTAATAAAGTGACAAATTGCAGTTTAGGACATGAATTGTCTTCAGTCGATTAGGGTGGACTGGCTGAATTTCTATTCAGCTATTGCTGCAAAACACTTCTTTGCATTTTGGTTTTGTTTTTGCTTTCCTGTCTTTAAATCCATATTTGAATAATGCTTTTTTGTAGATTTAAAATTTTGAAAAATTTTCTTTAAAAATTTCTGATATTTGCTAGTGGATATATACTTCAATAAAAATCAAGAACAAAATATTGAGGAAGTTAACTCTGACCTATCCTATTTTATTTTATTATGCACTTTATCATTTATCGTATATTTTCATTATTATCTAACATATTATATTTTAGTTTGAGTTAACTTACTTCCACCTCCGTCGTCGTTAGCAATCATGTGTTACGGAATCAGAAACCGTCCTCCAGAAGAGCTGTAATCTAACTAATTTTACCACTGATCCAATATGAGAATGTAAGAATAATCCGTATCGATGTTTTGTTCAGTATATAATTAAATTCTAAAGAGGATGTCATGAATGAATAACTCTATAAGCGAATAAATTTAAACTTGTTACGTATATTTATGTAAATGAAGCTACACGAGACTGTACGTCACTCGGATATAAAAGAAGATGAAACTGACGGCTCAGAGAGGTGTTGTTTGATAACCAGAGGTGTTCGTCAGAGGTATTGTATCAACATAAGTTGGCTAAGTGACATTTGAGTGTCTTGTGAAGATCGACGATTGTTTGAAGTTTGTATCGGTGATGGAGGTAGTAGAATTAAGTAGTATTTAAGGTTTGTTTCTGGTGAATAACTTGATTTTTGGATAGTTGAATTGGATTAAATAGTTTTGTTGATTAATTTATTGTTGCTTTATTATAGTTCCAATAAAGCATTTAATTAACACTTTTGTAGGTGTTATTGAGTTTAATAAATTTATAATATTTGTTATTTAACTTGTTTGAGAATTTATTCAATTTATTCGTAAGCTCTAACATCGTCCTTGTTGTTTTCAATCTAACACTTATTCGTTACTTCTAGTTGTAAGTTCTGGTTTTGTTTTGCCAGTTAGTCGTTAACTTTTGTTAGATTGTTCTGGAAGTTAATTATTTTAAGTTAGAGTTTAGTTAAAGACCTGAGCTCAGGCCGAACTCTGGATTCAGAGTCGTTAGAACCGATAATTTAAGGAAAATTATATAAGAGAGAATATTTAGTAATATGATATGTAATTTCTTAGAAAATTTCTAAAATTGTACATTCTTACAGAAATATATAAATGAATGATAACACCACAATTTTAAGTGAAAAAACTTGATTTATTAAAGAATTAGAATACTTTCAGCTTTAATAAGCCTACTTCAGTAAGTTTACAAAAGATTGTTATATATGGAACGTCAATTTAAATGTCTGAACGTGCGAGCTTATATTGTGCGTTCAGACTATAATCTCCTAAGGAATGACAAAGACCAGCATCACAATAGCCAGAAGACAGGAGTACATGCAATTTCAGGCATAAAAAAAGATCTAGAGATTAATGATGAATATATATAGGTAATGAAATAAAACTTATTAGAAAGATTAAAAAAAACATAAGAGTAGCATAATAACATTTGTAAACAAGAACCATGTTAACAAAAAGATTCTATGAATATCAGTTAGAAATAGACTGGGAAAGTACTAATTGCAAAGTTGTGAATTCTAACGAATATCAATAATAATAAGTATTACTAATTCTAACAGTCTAATGATTCTGCAAATTCCAGAGTTTAGCATGAGCTCAGGTCTTTAATAAATTTCTAAATTAAATATGATTAAATCAAAACAATCTAACAACAACTAAGGTTTAATCGGCAAGGCAAAACTGGAAACTTACAACTATAAGTAACAAACAAGTGTTAGATTTAAACCAGCAAAAATACGATGTTAGAAACTTATGCTAATAAATGGAATAAATTCTCAAAACAAGTTAAATAACAAAAAATATAAATTTATTAGACTCCAAAACACTTTTATAAGTGTTTTGGAGTCTAATAAATTTCTTTATTTAAACAATAATAAAGCAACAATCAATTAATCAACAAAATTTGTTTAATCAAACTCAAATATCCAAAAATCTGATTATTCACAAGATATAAACCTTAAATACTACTTAACTTCTAAGACTTCCCCACTGAAACAAAACTTCAAACAATCATAGATCTTTACAAGAATTCGAATGTCACTCAGCCAATTTCACTTTAGAACCAATACCTTCCATGTCGTTGGTTGCTTCTGTTTCTATACCAAGTGACTTACAATCCCACACTTCGCTCATTTGCATAAATTCGTGTAACAATATCAAATTTATTAGTTTACAGAGTAATCAAGTCATGTCATCCTCTTTATAATTTAATTATAAACCGAACAAAACATCAATAAAAGATCATTCTTATTTTCTCATATCAGATCACTGATAAAATTATGTAGATTAGATGACATCACAAACTGAGGAAGCTCCCACAGAAGATGGATGTCCATTCCATAAACACATGATTGCTAACTATTATGATGGTGGATGTGAAAGTAAGTTAACTCTTAAACTAAAATATACATCAGATAATATTGAAAATAACAATAAATAATAAAAGAGCATAATAAAATAAAACAGGACAGGTCAGAATTAACCTCTTCACACTTTTAGTGACTAAGCCTGTTTTAACTAAAAGGAAAGCATAATGAAAGAATCCTTTACAATATTACAACATATTAAATACAGAAATGTTATAAATGAGCAATTAGCAGAGAACATATCCACAGTGTAGAACAGGTGACAAGGATGAACAATTTTCACAGAATGGTGGTGAGATATAATTTGGAAGAGGACTTGTAATATAAATCGCGTACAGTATATGTTGATTGGATGCGTTTAAAAGTTCTAATGTTTGCTTTGGTTTATTTAAATCACGTATAATGTCTATTACTTAGGAGGGATTAATAATTTATATTGTTTATTTCTTTTTATATAATTTAGTCACAAGAATATTGTATAATCTTTAATATTATCTGTTTAAATTCTTTGTAAATTTAGTAATCTTTGAATTTTGTAAACGTGTTCTATCTTTGAATATTGTTATGTTCTATTTATAACGATGATGTTCTATTATATGTTGATGTTCTTTTGTAATGTTTAGCAGCACTGATGAGGGACTAATACAGTCTGAAAACGTTATGCTAAATAAAATCCATACTTGCTAATGAGCTGTATTTAATCATAGTATAGGAGCTACTATATACTTTAATTTTAATATTTTTTTTGTTTTGTATCTTATCATATTTTCTTGTAATAAAGAGCTATTTATTACATGCAGTTACAGCATACGGAAACTTTTTTTACCCACTGTATAAGTTAAATAAAATAAATTTATTGCAAATGTTATAGTCTCATAAATAAACAATATGAAGCAACAATGCAATGTAAATAATTTTGCTTTATTAGTTTACTCTGTTATAGCATAAGACTAAATTATTTTAAGTTTGAAAATTGTTCAGGAATAGAATCATTCTAAAAGAAGAAAGATTTAAACTTTTCGGGCCGGTCCCTGAAAAGTTTCAAAATCGGGGTTTCACTGTAATAAATATTCTAATTACGAGATGGCACTAAAAATTAGTTTAAATTAATTCAAATCATTAAAATTCCATTAAAGATTCAAGGGATTTAATATGGCAGATTAATTAGGATTTAAAATACTCTGTTTAATTAGCAAACTGTAAAAAATGCTATTTTTATAGTTTATTTATTTTATTATGCTGAAGATGGCCATAATGTGACCAAAACTGCTAAGTTAAATAAATTTTAAATTTTATTGCTAAATCAGTCTAAATATATTGTTCTACTATTGAATATTCAGCTTTCTTCAATTACAGAAATACTCTTCTCATTCTTTCCAAAATTTCAACTTTTCATTTAGATTCTTTCATAGCTGAAATTTTAAAATTGATTTAACTTCTATTTCTTTGTTGTTTTGCCCATTATCCAGTTTTATTATTTTATCATCATTCCCAAATAAAAGGTTTTATGTACTTGTACTTTTAATAAAATTTTAATATTTTTCCATTTTAAGAGATTACTTGATGATAACTGTGTTTAAAACATTTTATGTTGAAATTTGCTAATTTTTGTGAATAAGTAAAAATTTATCAAAGATGATCATTATTAATGATCATCTTATCATTTATCTAGCATACAATAATTTAGAAGCTGAATGATAATTTTGAATACTTGCAGAATTACCGTATTACTTCGAATTTAAGCCACCCTTGAATTTAAGCTCAGTAGGATTTTAAAAGTTGGAAAATATCGTATTACTTCGAATTTAAGCTGCAGTAGAATTTTAAAATTTGAAGCTGCCTCCAATTAAGCCGCAGTAGGATTTTAAAATTGAAAAATCGGGAAAAAAAGCCACAGTAGGATTTCAAAGTTGGAAAATTGGAAAAAAATAAAAACGAATTATTATAAGTATTGAAAAATAAAATATCGTATTACTTCGAATTTAAGCTGCAGTAGAATTTTAAAATTTGAAGCTGCCTCCAATTAAGCCGCAGTAGGATTTTAAAATTGAAAAATCGGGAAAAAAAGCCACAGTAGGATTTCAAAGTTGGAAAATTGGAAAAAAATAAAAACGAATTATTATAAGTATTGAAAAATAACATTTTTATTTACTTAAATAGGTACTGATATACATAATAAGCTACCTAATTTATTGAAAATCTTCCTCAGATATAATCATATTCGTTTTTATTAAAACTAGTGGCAGGTCTCTTCTCCTAAACATGTTTTAATCAATCTTTCAATCAATTCTGTTATCATCCATGCATTCTTTTGTGCTCGAATTATAACATCCTTGGAAAAATTTTCCTTGGATACAGTTTTTTTATTTAAAATTATAAAAGGTGGCAATTTGTTTCCATTAGTAGTTATAAGCAGTATTATAGTAATTCGTGATTTTTCTTATATTTAACATATGGCCAGATACGACGCGATTCTACACAGCTGCTATCAAACAGCAACTGGATTAAATCAGAAAAGTACGAACAGGAGGACCACCGAATAAACTGTTATCAATGGTTGTAATACTATGTGTAGAACATAAAGCAAAAACCCGATCGTTGGGGAGTGGGAGATCTGGTGAAATAAAATGTTAAAATATTTGCTTTGAATTTAAGCCACACCCAAATTTTGTCTTAAAAATTTGAATAAAAAGTGCAGCTTAAATTCAAAGTAATACGGTAATTAATAGAATTTGATAATTTGTTATAGTATTTTTACTTATATTATCAATATAAAGACTGTTATGTAATAAATTATAAGTTAAAATTCATAATATTTATTTATATTTGTTGTTGTATATGATAAAGTTACATTACAAAAAATTCCAAAAAGTAATTTATAAATTGTTCACAATGCTAAATATTATACAATATTTACTGTATAGTATTTAACAAACTGAAACAATAATATTAATTAAGTAATTGTTTCTAAGTTGTTGCAAATATTCTAATTTCCAAATGCTTGCTCATTTTTTACATATTAGATGTTTGAATAGAGTATATTATTTCTCTATGTGCTATTTGTTTACATTCTTTGCAATTGAATATTATTTAAATATTAAAAAAATTTTTAATTTTGTACATAGTTTTTTAATTGTAATTATTGTTTTAATTATTTTTATAGGTACTGTTTTCCATTCGGTAGACCAGAAGGATCATTAAAAGCTACGCTATCTCTTTTAGAAAGAGTGAGTAAACTTTTCCATTTCAAATCGTAGAATCCTTCTTATATTTGATACAGATATGATTATCCCAGAAATGATAATTTGTAATCAAGTTTGTGCAAATTTTGATAGTTCTAATCAAACATTTTTTTAATAGCACAAAACAACAGTAGATTATAAATATAAACTTTATTAGGTGAAGTATTTTTGATAAAAAGCCAACTTCAATCTAAAAAGCATATAGAAGACAATATAATGCTCCAAATCAAACTATAGAGCAGGGGTCGGCAACCTTTTTTGGCTGCGGGTCAAAATCAACCAAAATGTATGTATTAAGAAGACATTTCGGGTCAATGGTATTTTCATTTTAAAATAGTCTTTTTTGGTGAATAATATAAATTTTATTGAGAAAATAATTACAATACGCTTTAAACTTTAAACATAAAAATTAAAATTATATTTCTAATTATCGATCAACGTTGCCAACCTTATCGATTTCTCCTTAAAATTGTTACAATTTTTATTTTTTAAAAATAAAAATGCATGTTCGTTACTGCAACTTTGTAATCAAACAAAAATATTATTGTTATTTTATATTTTCAGTTTATTTTTTTTATGTATTCTTCAAGTGTTTGTTTCATATTTGTTTTATAAATTTTTTTTATATATTATACTTTATTTTCGGAACTCAAGTTGGTCACTTGAAGTTATGAAATGGGTCACTTGGTGACCTGCGGGACATAGGTTGCCAAGGCCTGCTATAGAGCAATTACATTTTATAAAATTTAAAATCTAAACAATTCACATTAAAACTAAATATTATAGATAAAATAAAATAGAGTGCTATAGATCAACATATTATAAAAATTATATAAGAATAAAAAATTTGATAATATTTAAAAATAAAATACATTTCATAACATAATAATATGGACAGGTATAGAGATGGATTACAATCTGTCTGTTCACAGCATATAACCAGGCATTAGAGATTTTTCAAATGTTCTATCATTAATAATAATGGGGTTGTTGCAAATGAAATGGCCAATTTTAAGGATGATTGAAAAAGAAGAAAATAAAAAGAAGAAGAATACCTGTTCAATCAAAATAATCTCCAACATCATCAATGCAAATTTTTCCAATTGTTAAGCTAACTTCTATCAGTTTGTTCGTGTTGTACTCATTGGAGTGGTGCACATAATAATAATAATAATAATATATATGTAAAATAAACTGTTGAAAGACCTGAATGTTCAATTTAGCACACATCATCTCAGCAAATGTTCTGTGCAAGACGAAACACATTATTAACTAATGCATCATAATCAGGCACTTGATGGATTACTAGGATTAGATTTATTAATAATGTGATTATTTTTGGATTAACTAATGACATGAATGATTTTTGCAATCTGTGCAGAAAGCTCTGAAATGGATTTTGAATTATGAGCATTTTTTAAATTCATAATTTCTTAATTTATATCACAGATTCCATTTGAATAGATTCTTTTAACTTCTGTACCATGTGCAACTTGTTTGTTTATTGCAAGATCAAATGACAACTTCATTTCATTCTGCCATAGTTATATCTGTAGTGTCAGTAGTGCAATTGAGGAAAACCTCACAAGTAGGTCAACAATGTTTCTTAAATAAATTTTCTCTCTTGATCAGTGCTGTTTATATATTTTTCAAGTTTTAGAATAATTTCAAAAATTTTACATAAATATTAAATATTGATAACAAGGTGGTATTTTCCATAACAGCTCGTATTTAGAAGGATATTATATTAAAATAAAATGTAAATTATGACAGTGTGTTGTGTTCAACCCAACTTTTGTTTACTTTTTAAAAACTTATCTCTACTATGTACAGTAATCCAGTAACATTTAAAAGATTATGAGAATTTTATTTGCATCTAATCATCATGTTATTTTAATCCAGTTAAAAAATACCAGAATATAAATTTTTTCAATATATTTCAGAACTCTATACCTATGGTCTGCAAAAGAAAAATGATGCAATTATGGTGGATAAAGGATTTTTAGTGGATGAATTGTGTTCCCATAAAGGAATAAACCTCATTAGACCACCTTTCTTTAGAAA
>AYEL01089869.1:0-19182 GCA_000484575.1 Olivierus martensii | reverse complement strand
TATGAAAAGTTGTTATAACAAATTGACAGTTTTTAATTTATTTCAATTTTTAAAAAATGTTTAAATATTCACTTTCATGTTTTTTTAGCTCTATAAAGGTCATTAAAAATTGCTTGTAGCCATAGTTCACTGAAGAAAGATGACTGAAGGTTGATCTTTTTATCTGCCCAATCAAGACTGAAGGTGGTCTTTTATTGTGTGTGTGTTTGAATTTCGCGAGAAATGATCATCTTTCCAATTATTACAGTTATAAATTATCATATTTCTTTTTTATACAAAATAACTAAAACATTTGTAATGATATACTTGTATTTAAACTATATTCAAATATTACTTTCTTAATAATTACGTTTGGTTTCAATCCATCTGTTACCTTATCATGAAAAATAATGCTGCCAGCGATAATACTTTAGAGCGATCAGTCTTGCCAATTTACCTCGCATGCTTTGCGTAACCCACCTCCCCTACATTGAATGTGTGTGGGACACGTCTAACTCACTCAATGTAGGCAGCACGGTATGTGGATTGGAAACTGTAGCCGATCATGATTTCCGGTTTCCAGCGCCTAGTTGAAAGTGACAAACATTTTGGCCGGAGCTGTACAGTACGTCGATTACGATTTAAATTTGTTACGAATGTATAATAATTAACTAAATAAATGCAAATTTAAAAGCATTATACTTGTTCAAATCATTGCTCATCAAATTCTAAATCAGACAAATTGTTTATATCACGATTCTGAAACTGTTTATCACAATATAATACTGTATTCTGTCTATAATAAAATTTAGAGCCATCCTCCCATATTTTATCATTTCTGAGCCACCAAATAATTTCATAAATCAAAATTCAAAATGAAATAAATTAAAAAAAGTTGGACAAGACAAATTTATTGCTAGATTTATATATACGATGCACTGTTAAAAACCGTATTTAAAAAAAGAAGTTACGAAATATATTAGAAAGTTTGATATTATCTTTATATTAAAAAATTTTTTCCATAATTTTCTGAATAGGAAAATTTTTTTCTTCTTTTACTACTCTTTTAGAATAATATGAAATGGTTGGTTAGTTTAACGCTATTAAAATAAATAAACCATTAGATAAATTTAAGCAAACTCTATATTATGCATAATGGATTGAAATACATTTAAAAGATTAATTTAATTTTAATAAAATATTTAATTATAATTTTATTATATTTTATTAAAAGTAAAAATATCATTGAAATTATTTTTTGTTTTTAATAGATGTCATATCTGTCTGAGCTTGAAAATCAATCTTTTCTATTTTTTTCTTTTTTGGGGATAAAGTTGAAACTGTTTCAAGTGCTCATTTTCTAATTTCACGGTTTTTAGATCTTAAAGTTCTGATGTTTGAAGGTGATAATCTAGCAGATTCAAATAATTCGGGTTGATTTTCATCATCAAAATTGAAATTCTCATACCTAATTTGATTAGGTAAATTAATAGATGGTATAGCATCTTTTCTTAATATTCTTCTTAGTGAAAGTCCTAATAAATCATTTTTCAGATCTCTTTCAAAGTCTTCTTCACCGAAATGTATTGAACATACCCTTGCATGTTCAGTATTTATTTTGTCTGCCTTTTACATTTAACGATCCACACTTTTTGTAATGAAGGATCCTTTGGAAATGGAAAGTACTTAATAGCTGTATCTTTAGTTTTCTGATTATAATTATTACAGAACGTGACGGAACACGATGGCATGTTCTAGTAGCTGAAAAATTTGAAATAAAGATTTATAAAGTAGGCCTACATAAGCATGTGTTCTGTAAAAATTCACAAAGTTTTACTATTACATTCTAGCTTATATCGTCTTCATACAAAGAAAAAAACGTTATGAAAAAGCATACAATACCTTTAAGAATATGATTTCCTTGCAAGAAAATATATTATATTTGAAAAAAATGAAATTGCACTCGAAATAAGCAATCGTTCTCCAGCAACTCCTAAATAGTCAAACATACACAATCTTCTTTCCCTCCGCTATGACGTCATGCGCAGAAAAGGAAACTCTTGATATCTTATGCACATCCAAATGAGCACCCCCTGATTATCACTGAGCCTTCGATCTAGAGAGCCTACAAGCAGAGTGGCCATAGAGTTTAATAATATTTTATTGGACACTTACAGTCATATGACTTAGACCATTAGTTTTCCAAATAAAGTATATTCTGTATTGGATTTGTATGCTTTAACGTTACTTTTTCGAGATATATCGTTTATCATCTAACCTTTATCGAAAATTAAGGTAAGTGATCTTATTAAATGACGTAGTTGTTTAACATTCTATGTTGAGTTTAATCTAGCAGATTCAAATAATTCGGGTAACAAAAATAGTTTGAAAATTTTTCAAAATTTAAGCAATACATTGTAAAAATGAAGAAGAAAAAAAATTAATATAAGTGTCATTAGAGGTCTATGAAATTTGTAGTTTTATTTTTAAAATAAAACTACAAAATTAATAAAACAAATTACGAAATTAATAAACACAACATACAATGTTAAACAATGTCATTTAATAGTATATTAAATTTAGGTAAGTTGTTAAAATAAAAATGACGCGTTATGCAATAAATGAGTGCTTTATTTTACAGACATCAGTGCGGATAAAATGCTGGATGTAGCTATACTATAGATAGTTTATGCAAATATTGTATTATTATTATTTATGTATAAATATATATATATATACATACAGGATGAACCAAAAGTAGGTGGTCAGTAAATGATAAGTTTATTGTCCACCTACTTTTGGTTCTCCCTCGCTGGTGTCTCTACCTTGTCATGGTGAGGGAGTTTGTGTGTTCCAATGACCCTGAGAGTTATGTCAGCAGTAGCTTTGCTACTGATAGGGTTTCCCATGCAGGACAGATCAAAATGGACCAGATCAAGAGAGCACCACTACCCAAACTAAAGTGTAAGATAGCATGCTGAAAGTTAATGTGGCACTAGGGTAGTAAAAGAGGCAGTGTTCCAAATAATCCCTTCAAAGCACCTGGCAAAACCTTGTCATAGTCAGCCTTCCAACTGTTTTGGAGGATAACCAGATGGTGACCCTTTTTCGTTTTCTCCAGTAAGTCTTTGTCTTATGGATGACAAAAACAATTTTTCTCAGGACTGCTTTTCTGCTTCTCTGCGGGTTGGGCTGTTCCGGTATACCTGTTGACGGGCTGGGATTGCCAGCATACCCCTGGGCGGTGGGACAATGGAGCAGTCTGCCTCTACTTTTTCCTCTTCCATGAGGTAAACCTAATCTGCAATGGGCAAGATTGTCTGGAGCAGTTAGGAGAAAGCAGAAGAGAGGGCTAGGAGGGAAGGTGCTGGTACCGGTGGCTCTCAGTAACCTGGTCACATTTCCCAACTAGCTTCATCTGATCTTCCTGTTAGTACCCCTGATGCCAGCAAACAGACCAGATCTGCAGTTTCTAACCACTCTTTTGGGGAAGATAGACATGCAAAAAAGACTCTGCTTTCAGCCAGGGTTATAGGCAGAAGCATTGACTTCCCTTCAGTTGGCCATTATCAAGGAAGGCTATCCAGACTCCAAGATAGTGATCGATGAAGTTGGTTTTCTTCAAGGGAAGATCCTGAGCTGAATAAATGGAGCTCCTTTGGGTGAACCTCTACCAATGCTCAGGGGCTAAACCTTGGACAATAGTGAACTTGTTTATACTTGTATAAATGAGTTCACTGTCAGTGGCTCATCCAACTTGCAAAGTCACGGATTAGAACGAATGTCAATGTTATTAATTACAAACTACTACTAACGGTCTAGCGATTCTGCAATCTAGAGTTCAGCCTGAGCTCAGGTCTTCTTCTAAACTCTAACTTAAAAATAAAAACAAAACAATTTAACACAATGTAACATCTAACTGACGAAACAAAACCGGAAATCAGAACTTACAACTAAAAGTACCGATTAAGTGTTAGAACGAGAACGAACAAAACGATGTTAGAAACTTATATACTAATAATTGGAATACTTTCTGAAACAAGTTAAATAACAAAAAATATAAATTTGTTAGACTTCAAAAACACTTACAAAAAGTGTTAATAAATGCTTTATTGAAACTATAATAAAGCAACAATAAATTAATCAACAAAACTTGTTTAATCCAACTCAAATATCAACAATCAATTATTCACAAAAAAGAGAACCTTAAATACTACTTAAATCTACTACCTCCACCTCCGATACAAACTTCAAATAATCGTCAATCTTTACAAGAACTTAAATGTCACTTCGCCAACTTCACGTTTGATACAACACCTCATTCTCTTGCCGTTTTCATAGACTTTTTATATCTGAGTGACGTACAGTCCCATGTTGCTTCATTTACATACTTATACATAACAAGTTAAAGTTATTAGCTTACAGAGTAGTCAATTCATGTCATCCTCTCTTCAATTTAATTATATGCGAACAAAAACATCAATACAAGATCATTCTTACATTCTTATATCGGACCAGTGGTAAAATTAGATGATAACATCATTACCCGGGACAGCTCTTCCAGAAGACTGTTCCCGATTCCGCATCATGTGATTGCGAACGACAGGAGAAGGTGGAAGTAAGTTAATTTTAAAAAAACTAAAATATAATACGTTAGATAATAAGAAAAGAACGATAAATAATACTGTGCATAATAAAATAAAATAGGATAGATCGGAGTTAACTTCGTCACAAACTTTTGGATGGGTGTGCTCTTGGGCAGAGGACTTGCTTAAGGATTATTCCTGTGAAGGACCTTCTCAAGCCCATGTAAGTGGTATACCCACTGTGGATATCCACACACAGGATGTAAATAAACTATTAACTCATCTCAGAATTTACAATCTGGGACTCAAAACTGAGAACTGGTGAATTGTGGGGCAAAGCAAGATGCAAAGGAACAGTGCATCATTTTGATGGTCAATCTTGCCTTGGCTAAGGCCATCAAAGCAGCCAATTTTTAGGTTCTCTCTGGGGTTGATGAAGGGACCTTTAAGGATTCAGATCTTAATTCCAAGTCTGGATGACCAATAGCTTTGGTGATTGCCCAGCAAAGGGGCATGAACTGGTCTGACTCGCCAACAAGGATCGGGATTCCGGAAATGCCCTTGGACCTTTTGGTACCCAATATTCGGAGGGGGCATGGAAGTCTGCCCACCTTAGACACACGTAGTATTATGGGTCTGAAGATGATCCAAATCAACCTCCAGCACTCCTGAACTGCTTCTGCCTTTTTGGATTGGCTGCTTGTGGGAGACTGTTATGACCTCACTCTTATTCAAGAGCCATGGAACTATAAGGGCCAAATACAAGGACTTTTAACTGTAAAAGAGGTAAGCTATTTACTTTTACTTCTGATAGGGATCTTCGGACTTGTGTTTTTGTTAGAAATAACAAATATTTCACCTGTTTGGATTTTCTGTTCGGGTGAATCTTGGTGAGGGCAATGCATATTTCCTGTATGATAAGGATGAACTATTGCCAACACCTGAATATGTGCTTTTGATGGAGTTCTGTCAAAAGAATCATTTAGATTTATTGGTCGGTGTTGATGCTAATTCTCATCATGTGGTTTGGGGTAGCAAAGACATCAACTGAAGGGGGGAGTATTTATTGGAGTTTCTCCTGGGTACTAACCTCTTTGTTTTAAAATAAGGGCGATGAACCTACCTTTGTTGTTATTAACAGAAGGGAGATCATTGACCTAACATCAGGGACTTAGAATATTTCTGACCTAATTGAGAATTGGCATGTGTCTGGTGAGCCATCTTCATCAAATCACAGATGCATTTCCTTCAATTTACAGAGTATGGTATCTAGTCAAGTAACATACATAGACCCAAGGAGGACTAATTGGGCTTCCTTTAGAGAAGACTTTAAGTTTAATCTTGGAGGTACACAGAGCAAGTTTTGTTTGGTGGTGGATTTAGAGATGACTGTTGACCAGATTCAGCAGGCAATTCTCTTATCCTATCATCAAAATTGTCCAGTCAGGACTGCTAGCTCATCAAGGCAGGTTCCTTGGCAGAATGAATAGCATGGTGGTCTTAGACTTAAAGTGAGAAGGCTTTTTAATAATGCTAAAAGGACAGGTGATTGGGACACACAGAAGTGTTCTCACTTGTTATAACAAAGTCATCATCAGAAAAGCAAAAAGGTCTTCCTGGAAAAGATATTGTCAGGGAATTGAGGATATATCTGATGTATCCAGACTAGTGAAGATAATGTTTAAAGAGAATTATTGCAAGGTTGGTGCTTTCAGGTTGCCAGATGGCAGAATGACTAGTACTTGCAAGGACTCTTTAAAGGAACTCTTGAATACACTTTTCTGGATCTATTTTAATTGAGGGATCATCTTTTCAGAGGGCAGTCAGATCTTAATGGGCATGTTTATCATGCCATGAGGGAGGATTGGAATCTTGTTAATAGGGTGATCAATCAGTCAAATATTCAATGGGCTGTAAGAATTTTTAAGCCCTTTAAGTCTGCGAGGCCAGATGGTATTCTGCCAGTGTTTTTACAACAAGGCATTGACATCCCGGCCTCTCCTTTATGCCATGTCTTCAGGCCTGTTTGGCTTTTGGCTATATTACATGGTCCTGGAGGCAGATAAGAGTTACTTTTATACCTAAGCCCAGCATAGTTCTTACATTGAAGCTCTCTTATCATCCAATCAGCCTGCATCATTCTTATTGAAGACAATGGAAATGCTGGTGAATAGATTTGTTAGGGATGAGGCTTTACCTCCTCTTCATTACAGTCAATTTGAGTATCAGTCTGACAAATTGACTGCAAATGCTCTTCATGAGGTTGTATTACTCATTGAGAGAGCAATTGGATACAAGAAAATTGCCTTAGAAGCATTTCTTGATATCCAAGGGGCATTTGACTCAATTCTTTTGAACAAATTGGCCTTGCTGCTAGTAGGCATGGATTCTGTTTGACAATTATTCATTGAATTGGTTCCATGCTGAAACATAGAATTGTTTACAACTCACTCTATGATGAGGGAGTTAAGATACTGACAGACAGGGGTTGTCCACAAGGGGGAGTGCTTTCTCCCCTTCTTTGCTGCCTTGTGGTGAATGATCTCTTAACTACACTCGATGGGTGAGGTTTCTTCACTGTTGGCTATGCTGATGACATAGCCATCATTGTGGTGGGAAAGTTTCTGAAGACTGAATTTAATTAAGGTGCTTCAGACAGCTCTCAATACAGTTTCTGAATGGTATGGCAAGGTTGGATTGACTGTTAATCCAGCAAAGACTGTAATTATACCTTTTATATGAAGACGACAATTGATGGGATTTAGTGAACCATCATTCTTTGACAAAAGATTACAGTTTTCTTCTCAAGTCAAATACTTTGGTGTTATGTTAGACAAGGGATTGACTTGGAAACCACTTACAGATTTTATTGTTGGGAAAGCCTATAAAGCCCTATGGGTTTGTAGAGGCATTTTGGGTAAGACATGGGGACTTAAACTTGAATTCTTATACTGGATATACACCATGGTTGTGAGACCCATTAAGAAATACGCTGCCATTATTTGGTGGCAAAGAGTTCTGGCTTAAAACCTGCAGGTCTGAGCTTCAGAAGATTCAGAAGTTGGCCTATCTGAGCATCACAGGAGCTATGAGGACTGCTCCTACTGCTGCTCTTTAAGTTCTCTTGGGCATTCATCCTTTGCATTTGTATGTTGAGGTGAATGCCCAGGTGGATTGTTATAGGCACCATTCTTATGGAAGAAGAATTTCTTGGGCCCACAAAGTGGAACATACATCTTTTGAATGGGACAAGTTACATAGTCACATTCTTGAGATGGTGAAGGATCACATGGTACCCAGATTTAACTTCTTCAGGCAAGGGCCTGAAGAAGTTAAATCTTAAGCCCTTCACTGTTGTTTTTCCTAGTTTGGAGGGCTGGAGAGGGGGATTTGAGTGCTGTACCAAGGGTGGATTGATCTGGTTTACAAATGGTTCCAAAATCACTATTGGTGTTGGAGTGGGAGTTTACTGTGAGAAAACAAGAATGTTCTACTCTTATTCCCTCAGGCAGTTTGCCACTGTCTTTCAGGCAGAAATTTATGCTATTTCTGCATATGTTAAAATTAATTTTGATAGGGGATATGATGGTAAACACATTTATATCCTATCTGATAGTCAGGCGGATCTTAAAGCATTTGATAGCTCCCGCTTTACTTCTAAGCTTGTATGGGATTGTTGTCTTCTCATTGATGAACTGGCTACCAGGAACAGGGTGCAACTTGTTTGGGTGCCAGGGCACAAAGGGATTGAGGATAATGAGATCGCTGATGAACTGGCCAAGGAAGGGGCTTCTTGTCCCTCTATAGGGCCTGAATCTGACCTGGGCACCATATTTGATGCACTTGGGCAAGCTGTCAAGGTCTGGTTGGCAATCAGGGGCACCAAGAGAAATCCTGGACCCTCTGGTACAAACTAGGTTTAGGGGCTCCTATGATATAGGAGCCCCAAAACCTGGTTTATACCTGGTTTATATAGATATATTTTCTCCTATGTAAGATATCAAAACCATACATACTACATACATTTTACACATAAATTATTCAAAATTTTATTCGATTTAAATTCTGTTTAAAAAATATACTATATACAATTTGGGGAAATTGAAATTTGACAAATTTTATTTTTTAATTATATTTTCGAAGAAAATGTTTAAAATATTGATTTTTTTCAAAGAATAATGTCATAGGCTCATGGAAATAACTTTGAGAAACATTCCCAACTTTTAACATTTTTTTTCACGTTGGTTATACCGAAAAAATTTTCCTGTCCCTATCATTTCATTATAAAAGTATTCCACTGTATATATCTCATTCCTCTAAAAAAATTTGTTGTGGGCCTTGTTGGTCTATCAGTTCCTTCTCTGTTTAAACAAAATACTTATGTCTAATAATCATAATTAATTCTTATTTCAACTGTTTAGAATACAAAGATTTTTCTTTACTTTACATTTTTATTATACAATTTTAATTCTATATATCTTATAGTGCACAGTTACTTAATTAAAAAAAGTTGAAAAAATTCTTGTTGTTAGGAAGCTTATTAAATCAGTCTGGGGCCCCTCAATCTTCTATGAGCCCCAGAAATTTGTCCTGACTTATCCCCTGTCTCAGCACCACTGTTGGCAGGTCAACACCTCACTCACCAGAAGTGTATTCCTGATTTAAGGCAAGCAAAAGCTCTCATTTTAGGTCTGTCTGCACAGAGAACTAAAGAATTGATTATACTGCATAAAAATCAAGCTAGGATTATCACAGGGTTCTTCACAGGGCACTGTCATCTTAGAAAACATCTCCACTTAATTGGGATTGTTGATAGTCTCAAATGTAGAGAATGTCAAGTAGGAAATGAAACTCCTCTTCACATATTGTGTGAATGTGTGGCCCTTTCAGGACTAAAGTATGATCTTGGGCTGCATTTTCCTGCACCAGATCTTTTTACAGTCCCATTGAAGAAGATACTTCTTTCATGTTTAAGACAGGACTTCTTATGGGATGATCTTGTTGGGGGTGTACAATAGACCATTGGTGGTCACAGTGCTAGGGTATGGAAGCCCCCTGTTCTATGTTCTACTACTACTACTTTTTGTTCACCCTGTATATATATAGTATATAAAAAGATAATGAGTCACAAAAGATTTCATGTGTATTTATCTAGTGTATGAGCAGTGATTAATCAATATCTAGTAGAGCCTTATATTTGCATCATTTAAGAAATGTACAGAAAGATAATTATCATTACAGATCATCTTGTTTCAAATAGAATCTATAAATTTTATTAATCTACCTTATGTTATCTGAAGATTATAATTCTTGATTTATTAGCATTAATTATTAAATTATTAACAATACATTAGTGATGAACAACTGAAATCTTATGTTGTTGAGAGATAAGAGAAAAAGCAAGAAAGCCATTTACCAAAAGTTGCATATCAATTTGCTTAAAGTTAGAGAAGTACCATTATTGTAATATTTAAATAAGTTAGAAAGATCATTGATATATATGATAAATAGATAAGGACTCAGTTACTCTGAGAGAGGACTGGCCCCAATTAATGCTAAACAATTCTGAATAGGTATTATTTTTAAAGAACAGAATCTTGTAGATTGCTAAATATTTTTATTTTATATATTGAAATAATTTTAGAACAAGAATAATTAAATTAAGAATATGGCTCTGCAGTACAATTAAACAGAAATCTTATTCCTAAAACTAGCAACTTCTATTCAATGCAGTATCTTGGTTTTATTCGGTTGAAACAAATACATTGACACACAAACAAATACAAAGCTATCGTTGAACCATGCATGAATTATTATTCTGTTGTGAAATAGCATGTGATGTGATGTTTTTCAAAAAATTTGTTATAAAATTTCTAATTATATGGCACTAACATTGGAACTTTGGAAATCTACAGCACTAAGATAGCACTAATAACAATAAGAAATTTTTAAATAAATAACTTCTAGTAGGTCTGCCCAACTTGATATCAAATTGATGTGGCTACAAGAATCCTTTCTAAAATGTCATAGCACTAATGTCATGTTTTGGGGACATGAAGAACTAATGCTGCACAAATGAATATAAATATTTTAAAACTTTAAGAAAAGGTCTGCCCAGTTTAACCTATATTCTGCAAGTTTACAGTTAATGTATATTATGTATGCCTTATAGCTAGCATACTTTATTAATTTGCATAGAAATCTTGTATACACCAATCATATCTGTATTTTTTTTGGAGATTCTCATTTCTGATAAAAGATGTTGGAGTTTCTTCTTGATCACTTGCATCATGCCTTGGGCCAGCAGAGCCAGCCCAAGGCATGATGCAAGTGATCATGGCATCAGGGCACCCTCATATGGGGGTGCTTTACAAGATTATTTTTAAAAATAAATATACACTGTTTATTACAAGCAATTTTGCCACTAAATATAAAAGCCAGAAAAGTAAAATTTTAATATTAATGTTTGCTTATAACTTTAATGTTGTTAAGAATTTATAATACAAGTAAATCTGTTTTGTTTAATGTATACTATTTAGTACTTATATAGTGTTTTATGTAATTAATTACATTATATTGTATACTAGATACTCTATAGATTTATATTAAATTAAATTATTATTAACAATATACATTTTATTTTTATTTCTCGAAAATTAGCCACTATTGTCTTTAAAAAAATATAGGGGGTGCTATAAAGAATTAGCAGCAAGATGCCAATTACACTAGGGCTGGCTCTGCTGGCCAGATTCATATCTGTAGTTTCAGGCCATCTTTAGTACACAGATGCTGAGAGCCCACAATTTTGGGCATCACATTTTCATCATCACATATTGTGACAAGAGAAAAAATTCCTGCATAGAATGCAACAGCATAACAAAGAGACTTGGCTTATATTGAATTATATTTATTGGCAGATATTTTAAGTTATCTTTTGTCTTTGCACACTTTACAATAATTTTAATTTTTATTATTAATGTAAGTGCAAATCCATCTTTTTTCATATACAGTGGATTCCACTTAATTGGGACACTTTGGGACTAACAAGTAAGCCATTTTGGTCCAATTAAGCAGCTGCCCCAATTAAACGTAGTAGTAATAAATTCTAAAATAAAAATATGTAATTCTTAGGTAAATAAATAATAAGTAAAAAAATAATAATTAGGTACCTATTTTAATGCTTTATTAAAATAGGTACCTAATTATTAGCTTTTTAGAGATCTCCTCTGGCTTCGCCTTCAACACTGGGCCGTTGATATTCACACCTCACCTGCTAACTATAGAAAACCATTGATTTAATGCTTCTTCGACTTTTGGATTCTTTCCATCACACTTTCTTTTGGATGTTCCTGGAATTTCTTTCTGTAATGTCCACTCCACACGCAGTTGATTTTCTTGTTGTAGGAGATGTGCTATGGTAGATTTTGATTTATTTCAGTGAGTCTACAATGACTTGTATTAAATGGCTGGCTTTTAATTTTATCCAGCAAAGCAATTTTACTCGAAAGTGTAAAATCCTTTCTTGACATCTTGGCAAAGATTTAAAAGTTTTAAAATAAAATTGACACTGTAAATGAATATTGCTAGGTACAATAACAGTAGACTCTTAAGCAGATGCACATTCACCAGACTCACAACTAGATAACTGATTCTCATCACGCTAGTGTTGCCGAATACAGTATTGTTGTGTAGATAACTGATTCTCATCACACTAGTGTTGCCGAATACATTAGTGCAATAGATAACTGACTCTCATCACACTAGTGTTGCTGAATACAGTATTGCAGATAACCGATTCTCATCACGCTAGTGTTGTCGAATACAGTATGACGATAGATAACTGATTCTCATCACGCAAGTGTTGCCGAATACAGTATTGTTATGCCATCATGCTAGTGTTGTCGAATACAGTATTATTATGTATTATTTATCAGCGATGATATTTACTTATAATTTTACTAAAGAATGGATGTTTATATTAGTCCAGCAACAGTGGGTCAACGATGTGTATGTAATAGGACGCAAAAAAACGACTCCCTCCACTATGTTAGTCTCTATTGTCTTGTAGAAAGATTTAACCTGAAAAATTACCTTACAATAAAATGTTGTTATAATTTTTATATGAAGATTTTTTTTTAAGAAAGCACACAACAAGTATTAGTGTTTGTGGTATTGCCATACTTTCAAAAACTCCCTAAAATATATCAAAAATTGAAAATTCCTTTTCTGCTATGTCGCAATTAAGCAAACAGTTGTCCCAATTAAGTGTTTAAATTATGTATTAGTTTATTAGTTTCATTTTCCGTTCTTTGAGATTTGGCCCAATTAATTGATGTTCCAATTAAGCGAAATCCACTGTATATCTAAGAAAGAACATACTGTATATATTCGAATATAAGCAGATCCATGTATAAGCCGACCCGACTTCAGAATTTGAAAATCAGTAAAAATGTGTAATCTGTGTATAAGCCTACCCCAGACTTTAGCACTTAAAATTCAAAAAAAATTTGAAAACGATAAATTACATGATCTTTGATTTTTAGTTACCGATATATTAATGCCATTTTCCAAAATAAATAATTTATTGAAACTTTAAATATATACATATAAAATAAATTATTATAATATAGACACCAATATGTCAATTTAAAAGGTAAAATTTTACTTTACCCGAAGCGATCGAGTGCATCGTGCCGCCAACTCCAATCTGCATTTGTATAAGTGCATCAGATAGGCACCACTGCGCTGTCTGATGCACCGCAATGCAGAAATTCTCAACAATAATTCAGCTAAAGTGATCCAACGCAGCATGCCTACATAAGATTCTTGGATTATTGTCAAGAATTTCTGCATCGCAGCGCATCAGGCAGCGTGGTGTCACCTATCTGATGCACTTATATAAATGCAGGTTGGATTCGGCAGCACGATGCACTCGATCGCAACAGGTAAAGTAAAATTTTACTCTGAAGCGAGATTGATGTTGGTGTATAACATTATCGTTAGGATGACGTAGCTTCAGAAAATATCAAGTTAACGAATAGTAATAAATTTTTATAATTTACATAAAAATATTTTCTTTTTATTGTTGTTATTGAATAACTATTTTCTTATCTAAAAAAGTTCATATTATCACAATAAAAATTCCATTAGAATACGTCCTAGTCACATGGCTCCCAAGAGACATTTAAAGCATAGCCTACAAGGATAATAGAAAGCCTAGTCATCTGCTTCCTTTCTTTTGTTAAAAGTAGTTCCAATTTTTAAGAATGTTTCCTCCACTTGGAGCAATGATTTCCAACTGTTTGTAAACTTTGTTTAAGCATTTTAATGGACAGAAATAAACACATAAAACGAATTTTAAATCACTTTATTAAAAAATGAAGTTAATAAAAATAAGATTAAAAAATAAAAATTTGAATTAAATCATATGAATTTTTAATTTCATTTATTATATTACAGAAAAAAGTTATTTTGGAATATAATTTTTTTCCTTTAAATTATTTAGCTTTTTATTACTTTTTCTAAATAATTAGCATATATATATATACAATATTAATTGTAGTAATGAATAAATTTTATTTAATGAGCAAATTTTACACACAAGCATAATATTCATTTATTAATTATGGTACAACTAAGTGGTTTGATAGAAAGCTATTATTGAAACCATTGTTTTGATCACTGTGTAATAACTTTTAAGATCTTGCCTGGTAGAAGCTTTGACTTTATCATTGTCCTTGTTTCTTGTAATGTGTATCAATCACAATTTTATTATAGTTTGACCATGTTGAGTTTGACAGATATAGTCTGATGAATTTATGAAGGATTATTTTACATAGATCCTGCTGATGTTCCTTATACCCAGAGGAAAACATGGGATTCTTAAGCATGTGGAGAAGAAGCAAATCAGTTACAGGAATCTGTTGATTAGTGCGGGTTTGAATAATGTGGTTTTGATTAGTGCGTTTCAATAAATGCAATTTTTTTAAACCCTTTGAAGCGTTGGTAATGGAAACTCGAGAATTGTAGTATACAGTACATATTTAGAGCACTGCAATAAATTTATTTTTTAAATTCTGTTAAACTATGACTTTCATCATGTAATTGTTATATTTTAAATTTGTTTGTAATTTTATTTATTAATAAATTTAGCGTAAACGGCTTCATTTGTAATTTTATTTATTAAGAAATTTAGCCTGAATGGCAACTACCTAATAATAGCCATTACAATATTATATAGCCAGCCTTGCCTTCAGTTCTTCTCTAGTACTTGATGTCTACAGAAGTGCAATTATTTTTTACAAAATTTGTGTGTTTTGAGAGAGGAAAAAAATACATAAATAAGTAAATAAGTAATAAAAAAAATACATATTTTATAATTTTGATATTTTCCAGGATTCATTATAATTATTCCTATTAACTAATTTTGATATTTTCCAGGATTCATTATAATTATTCCCATTGGTTTTATAGTTTAAATTTTGATATTTTCCAGGATTCATTATAATTATTCCCATTGGTTTTTGAGATTAGTGTGATTTTGATCTATGCAGTGTATTGTGGGGATTTATTAACTGCCTAATCAAGGGATTCCTGTATTTATTTAATGAAAACCTATGCTCTAATATAGTCTGTTCACCTGCTGTTATTTTTATATTTCTGTGTCACAGAATTTGCAAGTTCTTGCCACACTAGCTTCCTCTGTGTTTTTTTTTTTTTTTTTTTTTGCAAGTTCTTGCCACACTAGCTTCCTCTGTGTTTTTTTTTTTTTTGGGAGGTTGCATGCATGATGGATAATGTACATTTGGTATAGCATTTGGAACTAATCGCCTGATTTTCAGCCCAGTTTTATAGTTTGAGGATACAAAGTGGAGGCTACAAACCCGTGCTCCATCGCCTGGTAGCCATGGCTGTGAATTTCATCGTTTATCAACTAAGCAAAGATAAGAAATTATAATTTTTTTTAACTATAACATTATTATTACACACTATTAAGTTTAATTATGACATCAACAATTTAAAACAGCAAAGAAAATCATGCTGATCCATTGGTGTCGACATGGTTCGTCAACGGGAAATTTGTGAAAACTTAACTGTGGATTTTTTTTGATGAAACGGATGTGCAAAATGGAACACTACAGTGGACCATTTTTAATCAAACTATATAAAAAACTCTGATATAAGATAAAGATCCAGGCAGGAAACTATTTGAGAAATAGTTACACAACAGTAGGAATACAGCACCGCCTCTTGGAAATTTTTGAAAATACTGTCCTTGTTTGTTAACACGGGTATAGTGGTTAGGCTTTATCTTATCCTTGTAGGCAGTGTCATAGCTACTGCTCTAAGCACCTATGGCTCAAGATATAAAAAGTACCTTTGTGAGGTGGATGATGGTAGTGATCCCTTAAATTAGGTGCCTATTTTGAGTGGTGACCTTCGCCATATCCCGCTATGGCACTTCTTGTAGGCTATGGTTCAAAGTTTCGTTTTCTCTATAGTTGAGTTGAGTTCGTATTCAAATTTTTGATAGCATTTAAAAATGAGTGGATCATCGTAATGATGATATCATATACCGTTAGGACGATGTGTGCAACTACCGGTTTCTCATCCTCCAGGAGCAACCTGCAATACATTTTAGAACCGACTGTACTTATATCAATGCAGGTTGGATTCGGCAGCACGACACACTCGATCACAACAGGTAAAATAAAATTTTACTCTGAAGCGAGATTGATGTCAGTGTATGACATCATCATTAGGATGATGTAGCTTCAGAAAATATCAAATTAATGAGTAGTAATAAATTTTTATAATTTAAATAAAAATATTTTATTTTATTTTTGTTATTGAATAACTGTTTTCTTTTCTAAAAAATTTCATATTAAGTTATCTCAATAAAAATTTTATTAGAATACGTCTATGTCACATGGTCCCAAGAGACCATTCGAAGTTTTGTTTTCCCTATAGTCGATAGTAATAAATTTTTATAATTTACATAAAAATATTTTTTTATTGTTGTTATTGAATAACTTTTTTTTTCTAAAAAAGTTTGTATTATCACAGTAAAAATTCCATTAAAATACATCAACGTCACATGGCTCCCAAGAGACCATTCAAAGTTTCGTTTTCCCTATAGTTGAGTCACTGCCTTCTATATTAATATTAAAGGCAGTGGTTGAGTTGAATTGAGTTATTCAAACTTTTGATCGTATTTTAAAATGAGTAGCTCATCTTAATGATGATGTCATACACCATTAGGATGTAGTTAGGATGATGTGTGCAATGTGATTTCTAGATGTTAGCATGCGAATTCGAGTTATTCAAACTTTTGATCATATTTTAAAATGAGTAGCTCATCTTAACAATGATGTCATTAGGATGATGTGTGCAACATGATTTCTAGACATTAGCGTGGGATTTCAAAGTTTTGATTTTGCTTACAATGAACTTTTTTGATAGACTAAAGTTATTTTTCAGTATTTTAAACATTATTTTAGTTACTTTTTAATATATTTTAATTAAGTCATCGATGAGTTAAATATAATAAGCGTTTATCGATTATTAACAAATCGATTAAAATATTCTTAATTAATAATAATGAAAAATAAATATATTTTTTTCACTCAAATATGAATCTTAAAACATTCTTAATTAATAATAATGAAAAATAAATATATATATTCACTCAAATATGAATTATTAATAATAATGAAAAATAAATATATATTTTCACTCAAATATGAATCTTAGGTAAGATTCTTGATTGATTGTCAAGTTTTCGCGTTGTGTCATATCGGGCAGCGTGGCGTCGTCTATCTGATTACTGTGTATAGACGCAGATTGGAGTTGGCGGCGCAACGTGCTCAATCGCATCGAGGTATAATAAAATTTTACCATATTAAATGAATTTTTGCAAAATTTCCTTCCAGGTTTTCAGGAGATATATTCAATAAGTTATAGTTTTGCTTATTACTTCAATTTTTCCAGCAAAAAAAAAAAAAAGTTGATTTTTTGATCTGTGTAGACTCCCCACTTCAGAAATTTTTTTGAGAGAAAAACCTCGGCTTATACACAAGTATATACGGTATATCAGTAAGATATTTTCCTTTCATAGTAATTTTATTTAAAAGTATTTGGCTCTTCATTTCCTTTCTAATTGTGCATTTGGCAAGCATGCAATTTGAGTTTGAGACCATTGCTCTATAACATATGCTCAAACATGCATTAATTTGATTTATGTAGAGTTTTGTGAAATGATCAATCTATGTAAGTTGGGGCTGTATGCAGCTGAAAAAGAATAATAATATTTGATATAATTCTTAATCATTTTCAATTGAAACAGAGAAAAACTAATCAAACCACCATGACAACTTCTTGAAAAATTTAACAGAACAAATAAAATTTCTTTTAGTAGAAAACAATGGTATAAAAATTTTTATTAAATTTATAATGAATTTTCATTTCTAATACACTGCTTTGCAAGTTTAAAAATATAACACAAGTTTGAAAAAAAATTATTAAGACAAGAACATTTTCAACTAATAAGATGTTTTTAGTTTCTACATGTAATAAAATATAAATATAGGCAATCCCCAACTTACATAAGTGAATCATTTTGAGAAACCTTATGTAATTCAAAACATATATATTGGAACATACAAACTAAAATAGAAACCTATACAGCCTAAAATAGTACCCCATACTGTGTCACAAAGGTGTAACATTAAAAATAGTTATATTAATGAATAAGCACAAAAAAAGCATGGTAAAGCAGTCACTTACCATCTTGGACAATCAGAATTCAATTCTGAGTCCCACATTTTCAGTTTTTCAAAAGTCTCGGCTCTGCTGTTAACTAAAACTAACCTAATAAGCCTATAAAACACACACACAAACAAACATATCGAGCAGCGCAATGTCACCTATCTGATTACTGTATATAGATGCAGGTTGAAGTTGGTGGCACAACATGCTCAGTCGCATCGCGGTAAGACAAAATTTTACCTGGTATCGTATTAAATGAATTATTGCAAAATTTCCTTCCTGGTCTTTGGGAGATATGTTCAATAAGTTTATGGTTTTGCTTATTACTTCAATTTCTCCAGCCAAAAAAAAAAAACAGGAGACGTTCAATAAGTTATGGCTTTGTTTATTACTTCAATTTCTCCAGCCAAAAAAAAAAATTGATTTTTTGATCCGCGTATAAGCCGACCCCTACTTCCAGAAATTTTTTTTGAGAAAAAACCTTGGCTTATACACGAGTATATACAATAGCTTAATAGCATAAAAATATGTAATTTCATACATTAAAAATGTTTTAAATATATTAAATTACATATTTTTTGTTATTGAGCTAATTCTTTCTTGAATCTAATGATAAATTTTTTTGACTTCTTTAGTAACTACAAATAATCATAATAAGTTATTTTAAAAATAAAGGAAATATAACTTTTAAATGTTTAGTTATGCAAATATTTAAAATATTGTAAAATATAAATTCATAATTTTTTTTCTTACAGAACTGGTTTAATAAGACAGCTCTTGCAAAGAAACGCAAAAAAATGTTAACCTCAACAGAAGATAAAATTAAATCAAAATTTAAATAAATAAATAA
>AYEL01089868.1:0-28378 GCA_000484575.1 Olivierus martensii | reverse complement strand
TAATAATTAATAAATATTACATTCATTTTAATGTTAAATTAAAAAAATTATATTTTGAAGTTGATAGTAATTATATATAAAATTAAAGCAATTGTTTTTCTAGAGACATTTATGTTCAGATATGAATATGATACAAATGTTAGCTCTATATTCATTAGATGAACTGATCAAAAAGTTTGAATTTGTAAATGCAAAATTTTTTAATCTTATTTATTTGCTGAGTCAAGACTACAGAAATAATATTGAATAAAAATAGAATGTCTTAATTTGTATTTGTTTTTAAAAGTTTCGCGACTGCTCTTTCGAAAGCTGCTTTGCATTGCAGACCGCCGATACGATTTGAAATTTAAAAATCTTTTTTTTTAAGTATAACTTCATATATTTTTCAACATAAATGAATATTTTGTATAAAACATTAAATTAAAAAGTACTTTAGTAAAAGAAATTAAAATTTTTTTAAGTGAATTGTAAAATCGGAAATAATTCATATTTATTTCTCTTTTATATACATACATTTTTTTCTAGTTTATGAAATAATTCTACATATATACTATGTAATAAAAAATATTTTTTGTAAATTGAACTGATTTTCGCATCGATATATATATCGATGGATTTTCCTCTATGTTTCTAAAGTAGCAATTTACAAAAATAAATAAGTTAAAAAAAATTGGCTCCAGATGACAGTTGCTTTATTTACAGCAGATAATTCAAACTATTTCTATAAATATCTTCATGGATTAATATGAATTAATATAGACGCAGCAGAAAATAGCTAAATGCTACTCTTTCTCCTTATTTGAAATGAGCAAATTTGGGAATGATTTCCAAACCCACTCTGAAGAGGACTTGATCTACCTTTCAGAAAGACGAATAGCTCTCTCAATAGCTACACTCGGCAGTATCAATAAGCAATACAGTTCAAAAGCTCAGAAAAGGCAAGATCAGAATGGCATGCTATAATTATAAGAAGAAAAGGCATTATGCACAAGACTGCAAAGCTCCAAAAAGGTAGAATACCTAAAGATGACAAAAATTTGAGAGAGACTCGTGAGTAGAATCATTTCTCTGCATTCAGAATTCTTCAGAGATAAATCAGAAAACACTCAACTTTGATCAAGAAGTGTGGATCCTTGATAGCGGGGGACATCAGTTCATACAGCTGAGCATCGTGAATATTTCTTTACTAGAAGATGTAAATGAACTAACCACAATAGTGGTGTATTTTTCTAATGCATTTGCTTCGTTGAAAGCAAGAAAAACTTAATATAATAAATCTGCCAAAAAGTTTGGCGGAACGAATCTTCCTTATGTTAATGGAATAGGCAGACCCTGTTAAGACACCATCCACCATTAGAAACGTCTTAACAAATATTCTTTTTGATATTGTATTTGTCCTCGTTAATCTGCCAGGGGTACGTAAGGTGTCTTACATCCCAAAGTTCATCAGTACTGTATACACAGTATTAAAAGCTCTGTCGATTCATTTGTAACCAGTGAGAGAGATGAAGTTAACGGTTAATCGTTTCTCTTTAAGCCTAGTTCATATCTAGGTTGTAGAAAATTTAAAATTGGAAGGACCAGATCGTTTCCATAGTTTATTGCATACCGAGCAAATAAGGATATTGTGCAGTAAGCTGTGTACATTGTATTTTACAGAGAACTCAAAAGTAGATGATCAGAACAGCAGATGAACATGTTTTCTATATAATACTGTATAAATATGGTACATATACTATACTGTAAAATAGGGCTGCATTTACCATAAGGCACAATTTGGTGCCTCTCTCTCTGAGGCCACATTTTACAACCTTACTACTAATAAACAACCATATAAAAAAGTCCAGTTATAATTGCAAAATAAAGTATTTATTTTTAAATATTAAATTAAGACTAGTTATTTTGGGGCCTCATAATGTTGTTGCGCTTAGGGCCTCCAAAAGTATATACAGTTTTTTAGAAATGTTAAGTTTGAATGTAAAATATAAATGTACTGTATTTTATTAAATTTAATAAATTCGGAGTTCATTTTCATTTCTATATTACACATGTTTTCGATAAACTGCCAACCCCGATTAGCCACCAAAATCATTGCCGAACGAATGGTGGCCTCTTATCGGGGTTTGACTGTATTTTATTAACTATTTGCTTCTTTAAAAAAACGAATAAAGTTTTTTGTATGTTTCTCAGTGACTATATATCTGATGTCATTACATTCTCAGTTCCAAAATATTACATACATTTATGTATTGATGTGCGAGTGAAGAGGAGAGAGGGTGCCATTTTTTAATGTTGCCTCAAGTGACAAAATATCTAGATCTGACACTGACTACAATACTTAAAAATACAAAAATACGTACAAATACCTGTATGTATTTATTTATGTTAATAATTAAAAGGAAATTGTTTTAAAATGAAACATTTTTACCTTGGACCATGGTCCAAGGTACAATTATCACTTGTGGACCAAAGTATGAGCAACCTACTCAGTGCCATGTCTGATATACAGGGGCGCCGAGAGAAATCCCAGGCCCCAGTATGAAGTAGATTTTGGGGCCCCAATATATAAATTATATAAGGTAAAGGCACCAGTAGTTGACCACTTTTCACTAAAACACAAAATATAAGCTTTTTTAAGTAATGGTCTTACGAGAGAAGTGCTGTAGATATGCTACAGCCTCTACTGGCGCGATGCTAGTATACTTTGCCTTGAATACGAACGTTTATCGTAACTACAGACGATTAATATTAGTAACGTCAGTTGTATTCCTCCATGTTGTAACTTTCTTAACGTATTGTTAAGAAAAAGTGTGCAGTTCACGGTAAGTAATTTCTCAGCTTTTAACCTTTTATGCATGAAACTTTCACTATTTTAATTGCCATTAAGTTTTATATTCATTAAACACACTGTTTTTCTCATCCCAATATCAAAAACTTAATTGACCGATGGGTCAACTACCGAATCGTATCATTCTGATTATTTTTAGAAGTTGACAGACATGGTCAATTACTAACACAAATTAATCAAATTTATGTACTAATTATATCTAATTTCATTAGAAACAAGGAACAGAACGCTCACTTTTATAGTATAATGTATTTTAATAAATGACCGCATGGTCAATTACTAACCTAACCTACAGTCAATTATTGACATCATTTAGTTTCCAGTATCTTAAATGACTACGTAATATTACTAAAATCAACAAAGTGGTAAAGTATACTTACATATGAAATAATTTTATAGATTATTAAATTACTGAGCTGGGGATGCCTGCTATCAGGGGTGCTTTCAGAAATTATTCTGAAGAAGTGATGAAGGCAGTGATTGAAGAAGTTAAGTTACGCAAAATGCCTATAAGAACAGCAGCATGAAAATTCGGTGTGCCAAGAATAACTCTCAAATATAAGGTAGAAGGTAGATCACCTATAGAAAGAAGCATGGGGCCTCCTCCAATTTTAAGCAAAATAGAGGAAGAAATATCTCAATGGATTGGAAAAATGGCTGCTGCGGGTTTCCCAATAACACCTGATAAACTTATAACCAGTGTCCAGCATTTTATAAAAGAAGCGAAACGTCCAAATCCATTTAAAAATGATTGCCCTGGGCAAACGTGGCTAAAGGCATTTTTATGAAGAAACTCTATGGTATCAAAAAGGATTTCCCAAAACCTGACAGTTTCACGCACATTGGTCACTAATACTGAACTATAGAACTGGTTTTCTGGAGTATATGATTATTTAAAAGAACACAGTTTTGAAAAGATTTTAGATGGCCCATCTTGCATTTTTAACTCTGACGAAACAGCGTTTTTCCTAAATCCAAAGGGTAATAAAGTATTAGCGAAACAAAGTATTACGAATGGGAAAATGTACTTTTTCATATTAATGACCATACCAAAGCGAGCAAAATGCGAAATATTTACTCTGTACCTGAATTAGATTCGATATGGAATTAATTATCTTTAATTTCTGAAAGTTAATAAAAAATAACTTCTCTTTATTTGTAATTGCCCTTTTATTTGTTATTTCTCTTAATTGATGAAAATAAACAATATTAAAGTGATTGCTTTTATTAATTTTTGTTCTAGTATAAGTGGTCAATTACTAGTTCTCTCATTTTCCAAAACGGTCAACTACTAATGCAGTTATTGAATTTTTATAAATATTTCCTAATTTGTGTAATATAACTTTTTAGAAAACGATATGTTGTGTTATATGTTATAGGAAGTTGAGAGAGCATCTTCACCCGAGAGACTCTCTATCCGATAAAAATGTAACCAGTTAGTACTGTTTACACACAAAAAAAATCTCTTAACTGGTCAACTACTGGTGTTTTTACCTTAAATGGAATATGTCCACCATCTCTTTACTCAAATAGATTAAGACTATACTCATTTTTCATTGATTAGAAATGAAGGAAAAAACTAAGTATACAAACTGATAAAATTTTTCTTCAACCAAAAAGTAGTCTGATTTTTATTCTTAAAGGAAAGAATTCTGAAAATTATCATAAATCTTGGGTACGAGATAGACGTATGTTCGCATCTCGTACATATATCCAAAATTCCTGTATGTTTACTAGAATTTCATTAGAATTCTCGCACATATATTAACCTTGAAGCTTGTTCCTGTGTTGAAAAGATTCACCCTTTGAATAGTCCCAAAAAAATCCGCTAGAGGTCATATTGAAGCTTGGTGGATCTCAATATGTTCATATGAAACCTATGTCGAGCCCTATATATATATATATATATGATAAATGAAGAAATTAAGAGAAAAATGCTTGTATCTCTGCATTATAGGTTTATCTGTTATAATCAGTAATTTTGTCTTTAGTCAAGGACTCTTTACTTAAGTATGGATCAACATAAGTTAGAGATTGCATGCATAATTATACAGAACAAATAAACATTTTATATTGAACAATTAACAATTTTTTTACATTAAAAAAATATATATATATTAAATATTTAGCTTGATAACTGTTCTAAATAGAATTTCTTATATATTGTAAACATTTGAATTTATATTGTATTATATGTAGCAATTGAAGAAGGCTTAACAACTGAAAGATTTCTTGCATTAAAAAAATAAGTTTTTTCAAACTCCTGTTTTTAAGATTGTATTAAAATTTTCATGAAATGTTAAGATCTGGAGAAATGGAGCTTATTTAAAATTTCTACATCTTTAAAAAGTCAATTTTATTAGTTTCAAAGATATAAAAGTGAAAACAGCCCTACTCATATCTTGTGCTTACAATTATGATAATTTATGATGGTCAATTTGAATTATTGAATTAAAACAAAAAAATTTCTTTAACTGTTTTACTTCAATTCAATATTTTCTGAATGTAGATAGATATAAGAATTACAATGAATATTGTAAAACCAGTGCAAACTTTTGAGAAAGGATTGTGAATACAGAAGAGAGACAAACTACAGTAAGGAAATAATAGCCCTAAATTATGAAACAAAATATCACATAAAAATTTCATGGGATGAGGCTGATATTTAAAAAGTGTATGCCAGATAAAAGAATGTAATCAAAACTAAAAAAAATTTTAAACAAAACTCAAAAGGCAATAATATTAATTTCAAGCAATTTAGCTCAAAACTGTATTTGTGGTAAAGGGGACTGATTATCTGTATTCAAATGAATGTAAATGTAGCACTAATGAAATGGCAGTTTGCAGAATGGTAGATTAATTAGTAAAGAGCTTCTATTTAAGTTCAAAATGTTACTAATAATAATTTCTAAAACTTAAAATGTAATTTTATAGTAGTATATTTAGAATTAATGAATAGTGAGCAATTAAATATTAAAATTAATGTTAAAAATTTATGTAAAAGTAGTGTTCTATAGTAATGTATGTATTTATAGTTTTGAAATAATACAGAAAGACCCTATTTAACGCGGGGAACACATTCCAAAGAAACCAAGCGCTAAATGAAACAGCGTTAAATGAGGTCATCTTAACACACAAATAATGGGAATAGGTGAAACAGAATAGTGAATAAAAAATATACTTACCATTTTTTTATTTTATTTTATAACATATTATTACTATTGTATTATATTAATTATAGATATTTTTATCGCTAATATTGATTTTATTCATAAATCATTCATGAAAATCAAAAATATTCCAACAAATAATTTGTTTATGATGAGGAAGGTTCTTCCTCATTTGACACTTTTTGTTTTTTCATTAAGAAATCATCTAACGTCATTTGTCTTTTCTTCTTTCATTCAGCAAGCAATTGTCGATAGCAACATCGCATCCATGACACTTTGTTTTGCTTTTGTATTTGGTATAAAAATTTGAATCATTTTGTATAAACTTATTCATAACTTCTATAATAGTGGTTAAATTTGTTTTGAGTAAATCCGTTGCAAGTTCCTTTCATTTTTTATTTTCAGAAAAGCTAACTTTCTTGTCTTTGTGCGATTTCGGATTTATGTGAATATAATGGTTTGAAAAATCGCACCAAAGTGAATTAATAAAAAACATAGAATTAAAAAAAAACTGCATTATATTGAAACAGCGTTAAACGGAGCAGCGTTAAGAGGGGTCTTACTGTATTTAAAATTGAAGTTGTATATACTATGATTGTTGAGACTAGAGAACTAGAATTAAATATAATTCAGTAATAGAACAAATATGAAAGTTGTTCAATTTTATAATAATGAATAACTATACTGCATATTATGTGATTTATGCCATTTTTAATTATCATTTAATAAAATATAATTGGCAATGCCCAAAATGATAATATTTAAGAAAATTCAAAATTAGATTAATTGTTTTCAATGATAAATAAAAACTTATATTCAATATATACATTTACAGAAAATTTATAGTGATTTTATGTATGTATATATTATATTATATAAAAAATATGAAGAAAAACAACTTGCTGAATACTAAAGATAAGTCCATACAGCTCTATTAGCAAGTATTACAAGAATTTTTATTACGGTATAACGTTTTCGGACCTACTACTGTCCCTCTTCAGTACTAGGTCCAAAAACGAGTTGTTCTATTTTATATTGTTCCAGTAAGAACCTTATCTTTGTAAAGGAATGGTACTGAAGAGGCACCAGTACTAGGTCCGAAAACGTTATACCGTAATAAAAATTCTTGTAATACTTGCTAATAGAGCTGTATGGACTTATCTTTATATTATATATATGTCACTTTACATTTCTCTTAAGTAAATAAGTTAATTGGTTGATTATGGCATTAAATTGTACAACAACATTAATTTATTTATCAGCAGTCACTTCACAGACTACCACAAGCTGGCCAACACCTATGATGGGATCAACCAAAAAGTTGAAGTATGTGGTTCAATGGGACAGATCCCTCCTGAATATCTGTTATAACCAACTTATTAAATGATTTCATTTCAACAGTCATAAAATCTGATAAATCGTGGTTTTCTAGGTAATTAAATATGCTTTAGATGATTCGTTTTTTAAACGTTTATTAAACTAAGGATTTAGTGATACCAAAGACATTAATGTATCAAATGAAATTTATTTAGGATATAAATACATATATGTATTTAGATCTATGACTTGTGATAAAAATGTTATAAGTATAGTAGTTTTAATTTAAAAAAAAAAAAACATGTATATCAACGTTTTTCAAAAAGTGTGAATCATTATTCCACATCAGTCCATTTTAATTGTTATAAAATGATACTTTGGATTTTTATCTGATAATATACTAATGAAATATTTAATTGAATATTAATAAAAAACTTTCCAACTTACTCATAACTTCTAAATACTTCATGGGTCAACTTGCAATAAAATAATTCTTCATCTGGATCAAGATCATTCGGTGGTTCTTTTCTTACAAACAAATGCTTTCCAAGTAATGGCATTCTTCATAAGATTCTAAAAACAATTTAAAATTATAATCTCAATAAACATTACCTAAGCCTAATCTTAGGGTTAACCTATCATTTTCGATTCAGGATTTTGCTGATAAATATTAATTTTAGATTCTATTAATCTTTAATTATTGTGCATTGACTGAATAACATACACTTTATCCCGTATTAAATTAAATTAAATTTCCATAACTTTACAAATTTACACAATTCACAGTGTCGATTCACCCGCTCATGGCAGGACTGAGTACTGTGGGAGGAGCAATTCCGAAATTTGATAATTGAGAATTTTGATTGGCTCAATCACTTTCACGTGACAGGAAAATGGCCATTATTACTAGACGAGTGTAGTAGAGACGTGATGATTGTTACATCCTATTTCCGTTCAACTTCGTTCATAATTTATGTTATATTTTATTTTCTGTTTTAAAAATATATAGTTATATATGAAAATTTTACAAATCTCACGCATATAATTAATATATATTAAAATTTATAAAATTCATTAAAAGTATTAAACCAATTATCCAACATCCCAGTAATCGAAATTATCAGAAAATCAACTGTTCCAGAATTCGGTAAAGTATAGAATTATTTTTTATATTTTATTCGCCCCTTTCCAATCAGAGAGATTACTAAGGGAGCAGGACTAGTTCCAGCAAGGGCTGCACCCACACCCGTGGAGGGGGGCCGGATGGTGAAGGACGACCTTTCCAATCAGGGAGATTACTAAGGGGGCGGGGCCAGTTCCAACCTTTTCCAATCAGGGAGATTACTAAGGGGACGGGGCCAGTTCCAACCACTCCCCTTTCCAATCAGGAGATTACTAAGGGGGCGGGGCCAGTTCCAACCACGATCCAATCAGGGAGATTACTAAGGGGACGGGGCCAGTTCCAACGACGGGCTGCACCCAACGTGGAGGGGAGCCGGATGGTGAAGGACGGGGATCACCGGGCCGGGCCGGGAGCAGCACCCCGGAAAAATCCGGGACCAAACCCGGGACGCGAACCTCCGGGTCCTCCTGCGTGGCACACCAACCGGCCGCCTAAAGTGTAGAATTCGTATACATATGAATCAATACTGAATTAATCAATAGCGTACCCAGAGGAGGCTAGGGGGCCGTCCGCTCCGGGCACCTAGTTGAATGGGGACCAAGAGCATGAAATATCATTACTATTTTTTTGGTCATTAGATGACGCAACATTTCATTCACTAAGAATACTATGTGACGGGGCCACAGGCTCATGTCGTATTCTGAGACTTAGCCAAAGCTTTTCCCCTGTTCCATCTACTAGGGTACTATATATATATATATTACCTATACTCTAATATTATAGTTAGAAGTTCTAAGAATAAAAATTATTTTATTGTCAAATAAATATAATAGAATGGTACTCTTCTCAAATTTGACTATTGTGACAATCGCAACTATATAATTGTATAGTGCGCATTTTCTCTTATGATGAACTATTAATTGTATGAATAGATAAGTTGAAATTAAAAAAATAAAAAGGAATGTGAAGTTTAGATGGGATGAATTTCTCGTTCAGCTACGGAAACTTCTCCAATAAATAATACGGAAAAAAACAGAGATTATATGTAA
Organism: Olivierus martensii; assembly: GCA_000484575.1. Taxonomy (NCBI): domain Eukaryota; kingdom Metazoa; phylum Arthropoda; class Arachnida; order Scorpiones; family Buthidae; genus Olivierus; species Olivierus martensii. The sequence continues at coordinate 18,871 of AYEL01089868.1, read as the reverse complement.
TTATAAATAAAAGAAATAGTTTTGTAAAGTAATATATAAACATCCTCAGGAAGATGTTAATTTAATGATAAACAATTGATTAATGTGTCTCAATCGAAGATGTTAATTTAACGATAAACAATCGATTAATGTGTCTCGATTATCTGAATTTTATATACAAAAACATAAGTCTCAACGAAACACGAGATATTATGGCGACGATGCAAGATCAAATTGCGGGCAGGTATCACCAGGAACGCGAGAATGTAAACGAAAGATTAACTTTGTAAAAGAGTCTCAACGAAACACGAGATATTATGGCGACGATGCAAGATCAAATTGCGGGCAGGTATCGCCAGGAACGCGAGAATGTAAACGAAAGAACTTTGTAAAAACAAAGTACGTGGGAAGGAGAAAAGAAAATAGGTAAGAAGAAAAAGTCAGCAGAGTCTGAGAGAAGGTGTCATAAGAAAAAGGTGTTCCGAAAGTGCCGGAGAAAACGATCGATAGACATTCATAAGTGTGTATTAGTGTGTGCAAACTTCTACGTGGGAAGGAAATAAAGAAGAAAATGAATAACTGTTTCTAAGAAGAACCAACTTATTATTTAAAGAAACATTTCAACGATTCAGGACTTTAAAGACTGTTAAATAATCATAAAAGGTATTTATCCTCCAACTATTTTACAATGTGCTGCTCCCTGTGTTTGGGTCAGCAACATTTGTAAAGGGATCTCTCTCTCAATAAAGATCCAGGTTTGTTTTCAACTGTATCGTTGTCTGTCATTGCATCACTGGAGATTTTTCTCCTCTCCGTTCTTACTCACAAAAGTGCCACATATCTGCATTTTTGGTTATAAAGAAATATCCTGACGCCACAGTCGCTCCGCGGACCCCACACTATTAAAACTAAATAAAATCTTGATAGATTTTATATATAGTATTTAGTCTATCCTATAATCTTGAAACAATAGGAAACTTTATTCTGATATTTGATGATTTATAGTAGTAATAATTTTTTTAATAGTTCTGAAAGGGCTGCATCAAATCCTGTAGAATATGGTAAAGTAAAATATTTTTGCCGACAACGTGGTCATGGATTCATCATACCTAATGTTGGCACTGAAGATATTTTCTTTCACATTTCAGAGTAAGTGATTTTTTTTAATATAAAATATAATTCTATAAATTCACTAAAAATAGTTAATTTTCCTAGATTGTATGCATTATGTATAAATCAGCTTTTATATCAGTTAGTTATTGGTAAAAATAACAACACTTAATTTTATTATAATTCCCATTTTTAAAACAGATCTGTATTCATAAAGAACGAAAAATTCAACCTATTTTCATTCAATAATATAGTTCCTCGAAACTGGAGAAAAATATTCAGATTTCTTTATGAATTTTAAAAAATCAAATTTTTAAATTATAAATGTGTACTAATGCTTAAGATTTTCTTACAAATTACAATATAATTTTTTTTATAGGATAGTTTGGTCTAATTCAAAATGTTACAGTACATAAAAGATAAGATTTGCTTTACATTTAGCAAAAGTTTTCAGTGTTGCTTAGATATTTGATATATAATTTTTCATTTTTCATACACGTTTACATATCAACATGAAACCTGGTAAGTTTTTATGACTTTGAAGTTCATAACTTTGTTTTTATGTTCCATCTATTTTCTTCAAATATGATTTGCCATTATTATTTGAAATAATTTTGTCACTTCTGCAATGCTTTTTACAATAAGCATGAAAAATATTTTTAAAATATGATATTCAATAATTTATAAAAAATTAATTTTTGGACCCAAATTATATTAATCCACTTCGGATGGAACAAACTCTCATGCCTTTCCTGATAAATATGCTGATAATATCCAGTAACACATAGTTTGAATAAAAATTTTAGTAAGTAATTAATAATTTAAAATTAATTAATCATTAAATCTTATCTAAAGGATTATAAGCTATTGCAGAATTTTTAAGATTTTTGCTTCCATCATCATATGCAGATATTGAAATTGAACTTGAGAATATTATTAAGAATTGAGATGTTCTGCTGAAAGTTTTTTATATTACTCAAATAATTCTTGTACACAATTTTCTGGTAGATAGACATGAAACGGTCTGTATTTTAAGTTCTGTAACTTTAGAAAAAATAATCAAAATTTTAATAATTTACTTTTTTAATGAAAATGCATTTTTTATCCTTATTAAAAAAATAAGAAAAAAAATCTTTATAATTTTTAGTCTAACTACATTTTTTGCTTTTTTTACTATTCGATAAAAATTGAAACTGTTTACAGAAAAGATGTTATAACTCTAAAGAATTTTCTAACTTATTATAAATAATAAATCAGTATTTTCTGTTAGAAACTATTCTTATGTTAAAACATAGCATTTGAATACGAAATAATTTTATTTAATAAAATCAGAAAGAAAAAAATACTTTTCATATTTTGATGCAAATAAGAATTTTGCAAAAGAGGAAAATATATACTGTATATATATTTTAAATTTAACCATTTATTCGACGAGAAAATAAAAATAAATGACTTAAAATTTCTATTTAAAATAAATATCAATAATATTTAGTAGAATACTTTTTAATTAAAGTTACTTATACATTATCTGTTCCCAATTGGCAACAACAATTTGCATAAAACAGAGAACGATTTTTAAACATTTTTATCTTTTGCATTTGATTACAACATTTAAACTAATGTGTAACTTTTCTCTCTATTCTTAATAAAAATCTTAGTATTAATATTGTAGTTATTATTATTTAAATATACAAATAATTTAAAAAATGAGTAATAGTTTAAAATTTGCAGTGCAATCACAATAAAAATAATTTAAGTAAATTTCAAGTAGGATAGAGTAAAGTAGAGCATTTACAATACGTAGTTTGTCTACTTAAATGAAAGTTAAGTTTATAAAGCGTGTTGAAAACTGCTTTCTATATAAGGCTGAAATTATTTTAAGTATATAAATAGACTATTAATCATTCAATTGGAATTGGCAACGTAAATTTACTCTTTTCCATAAACAGACTTTTGTTAGTAGCATATTAAAAAAAAAATACTATAGACACTTATTACTTAAAAATAAAATTATAAATTAATAAGTTTAAAAAAATAGTAAATATTTGTGAATGAAAATTATTATTTATTTATTCGATTATTTTAATATTTTACTAAAAAATATTTTATTTACATTTTGCTAGAAAATAAACATTTAGTTAAATTTTTGGTTTTAAATATTTGGTTAGGAATAATAAAAATGAAAATATTTATAAAGATATCAAAGATTTCCTATTAAATTTGATTTCCTTTTAATTTTTATTGAAATATAAATAATTTTTTAAGGTAAAATATGCGAAATATTTTTTTTTTTACATTAAAATAAATAGACTTATATAAATAGCTTTTAACACGCTAAATTAACGTGTTAAAAGCTTAGTCACTTGAAAAAATTCTAGTGATAAGATGGAAATTATGAAAACGTTTTGCTATTTATTGTGCAAAGCATTACAAATTTTACAGGTAAATTTATTTTAAATGTTATAAACGCAGTAAAGTCTATTGACCTTTTGAATATCTGAACTTGGCTTTCAATTTTTTAACTAACTTTAGCAACAAAAAGCTGATTATTTAGACTTGGCTTTAAGTCAAAAGTTACTATTTTGCACTATAGCTAATTTGCATTATATATCTATATTATCATATTTTTTATACGTAGTACGTATTAATATCGAGTGTAGAAAAAAACATGTTATGTAGATTCTTAAATTTTTTCTGGTCGTTTAGAACATTTTTGCTGCATTAACTTATAAAGGAAATGAACAGACAAAGCTGGCTGTTATTATAATAAATATATTTAGAAAAAAATTATACTTTTTTACGAATTTAGAATATTCTTAAAGATTTGTTCAGTAAAAACTCTAACAATGAAAATGAATATATTTTAATATTTTAGGCAAACACACTAATAATCGAATTTATATTTATTGCAAAACTCTGTTTCAACTTTTTTCTTCCTGGCTAAATTTTATTACCTTACTAAAAGATGATTATCCTGCATACTCGAATATTAACTGAAAATATACATAAAAGGAAAAAAAAAAAAGAACCTCGGGCATCAATAAGCGAGATCTTATATATTTTACTGGAAGGAAATGTTTTAGAAAGATGCAAAAATGGTGACATTTTGATTCGTTGTCATATCATTCAATCTCACCATCGGACATTTTTGCCACCGGTAAATGGTAAGGACTTTTTATCGATCCAAACTGTCTCATTTTACAACCGACCACACCAGATGTTGCGTTATTTTTAAAGATGTTTTTTTTCCGACGCCTGCAGGGTTGATACTCACAGTAGCAGTCATTCTAGTCTCTTCTCTTTGAAACTTCCAATCACCTGATTTTTAAATTTCGATTTATAATTTCCCATCTTTTTCGAGCGGAAAAATTTACTATTTTTCCAAAGGCAAAAAAATAAAATAAAATAATTGCCTCAATTACGAGAAACACCTTTGTTTCCCAACAACTACAGAACTTTTTCTCGTTTTCACTCGGACTCTAGAATCTCTTTTGCCTTTGGGAAGAAAGGAAAAATAAAAAAAAAAAACAAAAAAGAGAGAGAGAAAAACGTCGCAATGTTATTTTTGTCTGTTTTGACTGTGGAAGAGAATTGTTCAGCTTCCTGTATGAATACAACATGGATTGGAAATTTTATTTCCGCATTAGGGACTCATTTATAAACATAAAATGTTTTTGTTCCTGTTTCTGAAGTGGATAATTTTATTGCCCGGAAGTAGGTTTGGAAATGTTCTCTTCAGTCACAGACAATCGAATTGGTTATTGTTGTAGATACATTTTATGTAATTTTTAAAACTCGTAGCTTTCGTTTTTTCCCATTTAATATGAATTATTTGATTACACGTTGGGAAAAGATCTCGTTTTCGGAAAATTTCCATTAAATTAACTCGAAACTTTAAGTGCAAAGAATAAAGAAGACGTTTATATTAAACAATACGAGATAAACTGTACCAGCCATCAGAAAAGTCAGCGAATTTGGCCGTTTGTAGGAAACATTATTGTTTCTACTTCAAGTATCCGGATGAAAGGTTATTTTTTATCTATACGCAACGGTCTGTGCAAATAAAAACGGCGCCACCTTTTAACTATAACATGAGATTCTTATCACCGATTTATCTCGTTTTTCATTACCAAGCTAAGTTAAGAGTAGGTTTATATTTACTCTAAAGGCAATTTTCCTGGATTAATTTTGTCGACATTTTTATAATAGCATACTTTAATAGGAACAATTTCAATTTATTTTGTCGACGAATTGACTCAATCGTAAAATTACAAGTAAAAAAATCATATTCTCTTAAATTATTACACTCGTACTATTAATATAATAGCATACTTTAATAGGAACAATTTCAATTTATTTTGTCGACGAATTGACTCAATTGTAAAATTACAAGTAAAAATATCATATTCTCTTAAATTATTACACTCGTACTATTACAACTTTTGATACAATGTGTTCCATTAAATATTAATTATATGAGCTTTTAGAATATATTTTGGGATTTTGTATAAGCTATTTTTAATTAGGAACAATCGTTAAAGTATATTTTTTCATGTTAATCCAGGAATCTCTCCCAATTACTTTAATTATTTTTTTGAATAGAAAAATATATATCATTAATAAGTAGTTTTCATAATAATTTTTATAATAATTTTTTTCATTAATTCTGCATAAAATTTACAACATTTTGTTATTGTATGTACTTTTTCGAACAAGTTTATGCTTTGCAGTTATAGCCATTCAATTCATCCAGACAGTCTGGCATCAATAATTAATGCGAATACGGTATTTTAATATAGAAAGAAGTCTAAAATTTCATCTCTTTCTATTTCTACGACTCATGCAAAGTGTGCGAACAGCTCTAAAACTCTAATAGAAGAATGGGATGTTTCAAAGAATGTTCCAGCCATTTAAGTAGATTGCTTTTACTATTATTACCAGAGTTAGTTGTACCGAGATCTTCTTTATTGCTTATGTGGTCTATCCAAGTAGGAAATATTTTTCCAGTATGCTTATACAAGTTATACCGAAAGAGTTAATTATACTTCTTTAATACGGTTGAATCGTGCTCGAAGTAATCATCTTGTATAGAAAAATATGTGTAACGATTAAGGAAAGAAGTAACGTTTCTTTAACCACGTAAAATTTTGATTGCAGGTCATTCTCTAAAAGGATAAGACATTCAAAATTAAGCAATGACTATTTATTACTAATCTTAATACGATCGAGATCGACATTAATAACAATAATAAGCTTTGATTAGTCTCTTCAATAGTAAATAACGGATTCAGAAATGTCACCGACCTTCCTGTTACCGGATTTTAACTTCTTCGTAATCCTTTTTTTTTCCTCATTCCAAAACGTCCTCCGTCATCCAAGATAATTGAATGAAGCAAATATTATCTTATTCTTTATAAACTCTAGGGATTAACTTTAATTGCATCAATCGTGAAGCAATTGAACAAAACTTGTGTGAGAATTTTATTCAAAGTCCTTGTACAAACTTAACGTTTGAAGCAATTTTACTGAAAGAGAAAATGTTATAAGCAATTTCTTAATTAAATTTATTTATGTATTTATTTAAGAATCACTTAAAAACTCCGAAAACTCTAACTAAAATCTACTTATGCTATTCCGAAAACTAGAATTTATAAAGATTTTAAGAATTGTGCAGAATCCTATGTGAAGTTTTCGCATAAATATGATTCAACAAAAGTTTATACATTCATAATAAATTGTAGTAGTTGCCAGTTTAGTCCATTCAGTTATCTGAGATCATATATCTGATACTCTCCATTATCCATTCGGTATAGAGACTCATTGATCTCAAATTCTCAAGTTTATAAATTCGAGTAATATCTATCACATATCAGTAATTCATCATTGCAAATGTTATTGTTATGTGATAATGTTAGCTTTGTAAATAATTCATTAATTTTATGATACTTTTTGACATTTAAAGAAACAAATTGTTGTTTAAATAATTCAAGAATTTAATTTTGAAGCCAACACAAATTAAATTCTCGATTTATTTAATTTATGTTGTTTTATAAATATTTTTGATTTATAGAAAAAATGTATATTATGTTAAAGGAATTGTATTTTTACAAAAAAACAAAGATGTTCGGAATATATTGAATTATATATTATAAATAGAGCTACAATAAATGTACAACACTTAAAATTATGATAAAGCTACGGTTAGTTGCAACAACATTTCAGCAATATATCAAAATAAATGAACCCGAATATTACCGAAAGATAAACATTGGAAATGTATCATTACTAAGAGAAATGCACCATATTACATAAAGTATTCATATTAAACATATCTGTTAGGGAGTATTATATACATTTAGAACATTTTTTAGATATATTTTAGCCGAACAATTTGGAATAATTATTGGAAAAGTAATAATAATTTTTAATTTTACTTTATAAATTTTGGTTGTAACCAGGATTTACAAATACCAATAGTTGAACTTTTAGGGGGAAAAAAGGGCGAATGTAACAACATGAAACAAATAAATGAGTTACAGAGGTCTAAACACCAAAAAGTAACGCCCATCCAAAAAACATCCTATTCAGTACATAACAGTAAAAAGAGAAACAAGAACTAAACAAATTCAGAGAACAGAATCATGATATGTTGATCTTTTTGAGTCTCTAGGATTTCTGTTTTGTATTTGTTTTGTATTAAACTTTCTCATAATTAGTTTTATATTCAAAATTTGAAATTATATTCAAGTTGTTAAAAAATTGAAGTATAACATATTTATATTATAGGAATTATTTGTGTTTTTTTAAACAATTTAATAATAGTAATAATATCAATTTAATTATTAATTGATTTGTAAATTCATCAATTTTAAATATAATAAACTTTTTATCGTGAATTCATCTATTATAAATAAATAAAACAGTACTATATTTTTTTTCTACATGAAAACAAATCAGTTAAGTTATATGTCTATTATGTTTATTCTATAATCCATAAATATAGGCCTATATTTTTTAAATTAATATATATTATAGTTTGTGGAAAATTTTTCAGCTATATTACAATCAAGAACCGATTAGAAAATATTTTGAAAATCCATTAATAAATTTAGAAATAGCGCAGTTTATAATTTTAAAATCGTCACAATCCAAAATATATTTTATCTTTAAATGAAAGTAAGTTCTAACTGAAAGTTCTTCAATTTCTTATCTTATCCGAAAAGCTAATAATAGAAAACTAGAAAAAACAAAGTCCTTAACTGAATGAAAAAATTTTAGTAGCTAACAGGAAAAAAAAATCGAAGAAATAATAATAATGTTAACTTTTTTATAAAAATGGAAAAGGCAATAACATCTAAAAAGTTGCTTCAAACGCAACCTAGTTTCATAACATTTAAAAAAATATATTTAGATAATGGTTACTGGAAAACAAGAAAACTTTATGAGAAGTAATATTTAACTATTTATAGACATACATTGTTAAGAGTTTTAACTGCCATGTTGATAATCTATTGGGTACGAACTCTAGTGTGGAATCTTGTATCTTTTAAGATGAAAATATGCTTGATAAATATATATAAATTTATAATTGTGGTGGTATAAAGTATTTTTTATACCATTTATATGTATTTCCATTCTTGTACAGACATTTCTTATATCAATGACATAGATCATGCATGACACTATGCAACATATCTGATGATACCAACAGTGTGATTAAATGGTTTACTGTGAATAACAAATTGCAAACAGTACATTCTAATTCTTATAATTGTCTGGTAACTTTTTCAAAATTACTATTTCTATGGTGAACTTTGTACAATATTTTCCAATAAAAAAAATATTGTAATACTTCAAATTTGTTTATGGATAAATTAAAATATAATATGTTTTATTAAAAATTGTCATTTTCTAGATAGATACAATCATAGTTTTATGAAATTAAATAGTTTTAGCATAATTGCAAAAATTTTTGAAAAATGCAGCAAGTATCTTATGCTACTTGTGTATTGGCTGCATTGCCAAATAGCAGTTAATATTATTTTAATATAAAGGTTGTAGTATACAGCAGTAAATTTGATATGAAAATATATCTCATATAATCAGCAAAAAGAATATGCAATAAAATCATAAAAACAATTGTTTGTATTATATAAAAACATGAATAAAGGAATTTTTTACCAAAACAATTTGAGGATCTGATATTCAAGAAAAACTTAAGCTATTAGAGCAGTGGTTCTCAACTGCTGTGCCGCAGCACACTAGTGTGCCACCAAACCTTTGACACTGTGCCACTGTGCCACGGCACACTAGTGTGCTGCCAAACCTTTGAAGGTGTGCTGCAAAAAATTAAGAATGAATTGTATGTATGTAATTGTATGAATCATATATATTAATAGTGAAACGTGGCTGGCTGAATATCCCTTTTGCAGTTGAACCACTGTACCGATTCCTAGGGTATCATTTTGCAGTTGAACCACTGTACCAATTCCTAGGGTATCATTAGAAAAATCTAACGAGAAAAAACTTTCTCGTTATTCATAATTTAAAAATTAAGGAATAAAAATTAAATTCAAATTATAGTTTCTCTAAAAAGAGAAAATTTGCAGGTGGCACTATAACTTAATAAGGACTATTAAGTTATAGTGTTAAGGGCCATTTAATGATCAGGTGTACGAGTATTTCTGTAATCTGAATGTAATAAATAAGAATAAATATAATAATCTGTTAACAAAAATTCATTGTTAAATATTTTAAATAATAATTTAGATTTAGGTGTGCCACCAAATTCAACAGAAAAAGGTTGAGAACCACAATATTAGAGATTATATGGAACAAAAATACATTCATTGATTTAGACAAATTGTAATGAATAATTGATGATGATATGGTTTCTTTGTAAGAGCAAATTAACTTTACAAATTGAAAAAACTATATACATCTGTACAATTTGTAAAATGAATATTTAAGTTGAGGGATATCTGTATAGTAATTCCTCACTGTTATAGATTTGTCAATTGTAACTTTATACATAAGAATTTTAATTTAGAAATCTTTTCTTAATATGTAATCCAGTTCAGTCATTTAAATAAAAGAATGTAATACCAATTATCGCTTTCTTTGTCATAAGTTAATACAATGCATTTGGTTCTATTAAGCTTATATTTACTTATACATAGGATATTCTGAAAATAAGTTTTGTGTATATATATATTTTCAGAGCCAATACAGTTATCTGGCAAAATATAGCTTGTGCTAGTACTGCCAACTTTCCTCTAAAGATGTGTGATATTTAGCCTTGAATGTGCATATTGCACATGCTCAACACTAATCAGAAATGATCATCACTGTGCAGTATATTCCTGCTTTCAGTGCTCTAGAAAATATGCCAAACAGACATGTTGAAGATCTGGATGAAGGGTGAAGTGGCATGTTGCACCATAATCCATAAACAGCTAGTGGAAGTATGTCCTCTGGATGTAATGTCAGAACAAATGAGGCAACAATGATGCCAGCAATTCTGTTATGAGTGTTAGAATATAAAAAAAACAAGCAGCAATTTGGATAGCTGTCAATATCCTCTGGAGAGGAAATTATGCATGAATGATGCCATGATTTGTGCCGACAGATGGATGGCACAGATCTGTGGATGACATTGCTGTGAGGACATCATATTATCTATGATATGCTGGAGTATTGCATAGTAGTGCATATGTTATTTTTTTCAAATTGTGAAGAGAGAAAAGCAAAATCTATCATTTCAGTGTGTAGTTAAAGATTGCTCCCATGGAGTGGAAGCTTCCCCAGTCAAAAAGTTCAAGAATACCCATTCAGCAGTCAAGGTCTTTCTGACCCATTTTCTGGAAAGCCAAAGAGGTTCTGTTGTTGGACTTTCTGGAAAGTAAAACTGTGAATGTCAACAGATACTTGACTCACTGACATGAAAGAAAGCTGCCATTTGATGAGAGGTCATATCTTCTTAGTTCGGAGGTCATTCTCCTTGATGACAGCACAAGACCTCATATAATGGCAATAACAGCAAACTCTGTTGCCAAGTGCACATAGAAATGCCTCAAACAACCTCACACCCAGCAACTTCCACTTCTTCCCAGCTTTGAAGAAAGTGCTGAGAGATCAGCATTTCACCAGCAATGAAGATGTGAAATGAGCTGTTCAAAACCTCATCTGTATGCAGAGCATGGAATTATACAAAAGGAGCTTCTTTAACCTTGTGGAACAATATGATTAATACGGGAATCCCTTGATTAGTGCAGATTTGAATAATGTGGTTTTGATTAGTGTGCAAAAAAAATTGAGACTATCCTTTAATATATATTCAGTGCCAAGTTTGATTAGTGCACTTAAACAAGATGTTTTTTTTTTTTTTTTTTTTTTGCTAATATATATTCAGTGCCAAGTTTGATTAGTGCACTTAAACAAGATTTTTTTTTTTTTTTTTTATTTTTGCAAACCCTCCAAAGCATTGGCAACTGAATCTTAGGGATTGTAGTCCACATGATTAGAGCACTGCAATAAATTTATTTATTGCTGTTAAAATTATGACTTTTATCATCTAATTGTTATATTTTAAATTCGTTTGTAATTTTATTTATTATTGTGAGGCCCGCAAAGCCCACCGATATTTACAAACTAAGAAATATTTATTATATTTATTTATAAATTAATATTTTAAAGTCTTTCGCAAAATAACTATTTATCTTCAGATTTTCTTGTAGTTAAATAATAAAAAACTTATATTAAATATTTACTCAATCTGCAATCATTTTATAGTCATAAAAAATATGTTAAAAAATAGTAAAATAGACTGGAAAGAATTTATTATGCACTCGAATTTCATAGAAAAATTGCTAAAAATCCAAGAAATTTTCAGTAATTTAAATATATAATAAATGAAATATTTATTGTTATTTTTGGTTTGTTAAATATTATTGTTATATTATTAATTATTATTGTTACTTTGTTAATAATTATTGTTATATTTAACTTATAAGTGATGAAATCTTTTTTACTACAGTTATAAAATCTTGGATATTCTATTTTATGATCCATTTTATAGATTAATTTTTATCGATTGCATTAAAAAAAGATAACACTATATCAATTATTACTATACATTTGATTATTTACACCAATTTTATTACAAAATTCAGTCGGAAAAAATTAATTTCTTGTAACATAATTAAAGCGTACATTTTTATTTAATTACAAATACCTTTAAGCTAAAAATGTGTAAGAGTTACAATAGGCAGTACTGAATGATTTAAAATATAATCAACCGTAACGTAATCAGATTACTATATATATATATAGTCCCTTTATTTCCCTCAAGATATATTTTTATCAACTGTGTCCCGGGTGAACAGAAAGAAAAACTTTGGATAATTCACCAGTTATTGTGGAGTGGTTCTCGTTCGTTCGAAAGGGGAAAAACACTTGGCAGATTATGGGCTCTAGCTCCCAGAACAAATCTAAAAACAGCACAGACAAAAACCTGTTCGTCTGAGATGCCGTATTTCTGAAAGAATACAGAATTGACAGAATTGGTTCACGTTTTGTTCAACATCTGTATGGAAGAAAGATCAGAAAAATGAAATCCTATTGGTCTTCATATTTTTCTACAATTATTATACATATTCTTTTATTTTATTATTAAAGATAGAGATGAAAATTTAAAGATGCTATTAAATTACAGTCTACAAATAATTTTCTAAAAAAAATTATTAATGGTTTTCTTAAATTATAAAAATTTATTTCTAATGCATTCGTCTTACAACATTTCAAATATTGAATTACTCGAAAAGATCATTAATAAATTTTATACGAAATAAATTAGAAAAATCTTTGACGTTAATAATTTAAATGTTATTTGTAGCAGATTTGCTAATCACGAGTTTTAATTTACAGAATCAATTTTTTAAAATGCCATTAATTAAAATGTGGATTTAAATTACAACATTAAAATGTATAATGAAATATAAACGCAGTATATAACCAAAAATAAAAAAAATATTTAAAATTATTAATTTTAATTCTTTTTCAATATGTTATAGATTTGAAGACACAAAAAATATTTCTAAAAAATAAAAATATATATTATTGACGATTTACAAACTAAATTACAATTTATTTGACGAATTTCTAAAGAAACAAACATTTATCTCTAATTTCTAATAAAACTTTATTTTACTTTTCACTATATATTGTGGTAAATGTTTTCAGAGAGACGTGACAAACTGGCTAATGGTGATTCAGATGTGTGCACCTGATGCGTGGTCATATTTTCCGCATCTTTTATTTGTTTTGAGTAAAGTGTAAGATGTGGAACGTGATCCTGACTAGAATCCTCTTAGACATTTATAAATCAGACGATCAGTTTATAGTAGGAGGATACTCGTCGTCTATGATAAGAAATAGGCCATTCTTCGTGTGACCGTGACTCTTGATGGAATGCAGTGCGTTTCGCTGTGACCTCACATGTTCAATCACGTGAAACATTTTAGACGTAAGAGAGTACTCGATGACCCGACAAGGATATGACGCGATGAGTTATTGCAATTTTGCACATGCTTAATACTTATAAAAGCGTAAAACCAAGATCGAATGCAATGAGATTTTCTTCAGCTTACTTCATTTCAGAACTAGCTAACAAATGAACAAAATTTTGAATGTGAAACAACACAATATTTATTTCCTAATCAATTTATTATAATTGAATCACTTGTTTTTTCCATTGTTTGTTCGGTTAAGAGAATATTTATGATTCCATTAAATAAAACTGCAATTAATTAACAGAATAAACAATCATCTTTACAAAGTGTTTGATTTAGGAAAGATGTTCATAATAAATGAAAGAAAATGACAGATTGGAATAAAGGATGTTTAATGATTGGAATAAAATAAATATTCTAGTAATTAGTTATATTACAATACTTTATGATTCCATTAAATAAAACTGCAATTAATTAACAGAATAAACAATCATCTTTACAAAATGTTTGATTTAGAAAAGGTGTTCATAATAAATTAAAGAAAATGAAAGATTGGAATAAAGGATGTTTAATGATTGGAATAAAATAAATATTCCAGTAATTAGTTATATTACAATATTATATTAAGAATTAAATTCGTAACTCACTAAGTAAATTTAACTGTAATTTTGGTTTAATTTATAGCTGGAGTTAATAATAAAGTTTGTATAACACTTTAAAACTAAATACAATGGAATATATAAAAGATTTTTAGTTAATTTACTTATTTTTAAAATTATTATTTTAACGGATTAAAAAAAAAAGCAAAATTTATACAAATAAAATTATTCTATTTTTAATATGAATAGCGATATAACAAGTCAAATATTCAATCTGAATGAATCATCATTAAAAGTTAATTCTGTGAATATTTTAGTTTTTATTTTTATCTCTATGATGACGTCAACAATTTATTAGTTATTTTCCTACAGCAGAAACAATTAGCCATTGGGCAAATATAATTAAGATAAGAACTATAACTAAAACTATTATTGTTTATTAAAGAGAAAAAAACCTCTTCAATTGATGTCATTTTTATCCATCCGAAAAAATGAAACAATTCTAATCATCATCATTATAAGTAAAAATGTTGTTTTATTGTAATAGTGATCTTACTATTTGGACGAGTACATTTCCGGAAGCGAAGTTTCTCTTGAAAACTTGCTTGTTCAGTTCCACCATCGGCTATATTATGTATTTATAAAAAAAAAAAGAGTACCACATGGAAGTACTGTAGATCAACTTTTCTGGATCTGATTCTAATGATATTATATTTGAAGAAGAATTGTCTTTCTAATTAATCATAACAATTTTATAACAAGCATATTTATTCTGCAGTAAGTCTATTAGTATTATTCTTAAAGCTTGATTAAGATTGACAGAGTAGATCAAGGAAAGAGAGGAATTTGCAATCGTTTAAAAATATCATTGCTGCAATTACTGACATACTGTAGATATATAGTTTTTTATTAATATACAGTGCTCCTCGGATATAACGCTGACGTTTATATCGCAGATTAGGATATACCGCATGTCTTTCCTGTTCCCCATTCTTTTGAAAGAGATTCTGAGAAAAATATAATCGCATAATCGACGTCCATCTGCCTTGCTAACTTCTTCTCGCCATATTTAAATAATAACAGAACTAAAATTAACAAAACTTCCGGAACTATTATCATTATTTATGATGAAATAATAGAAATTTGAATTCATGTTAATAATTCTGATGTAATTTATATAAATTTCAAAATATCTTTGAAAAAAAAAATTAAAAATGTTCAGAAAGCAAACGAAAGGTTATTTGTAATGGGAGTTTGTATAAGATACATATGTTTTTTGATAGCAGTTTCATGTCTTCAGCGAGTTTTACAAATATAGTTATTGTTTTAATAACATTTAATTTATTTAATGGAAAAATAGCAAGCAATAAAAGAAAATCGTATACTCTTAAGCAGAAACTAAACATAATAGATCGAATGAAAAGTGGTGTCTCAAAAGTACAAATAAAATGGGAGTTGAATATTTCGGAAAGAACAATACGAGAATGGATTGAGAAAAAGAAAGATTATGAATCTTCTTGGATAAATTTGACAGCTTTCTCTTATTTTCTAATTTAGAATCACTTATTTAGAGAATAAGAGAAGCCATCGTTTATAGCGCGGTTGTCTTATAACGCATGTCGGATCAGCACCCCGCAAACCCCTCGTTATAACCGGGACTACTGTATTTATTAAAAATGGTCTTAATTTGATTAAAAGTTGGCTATTTTGTATTTAGTGTGCATTAGAACGATTTATATTAGGAATTAGAATTTTTTTTTTTACTTTGGCAAGAGATCTTGCGACAGAAAGATAACAATGTTTCGATTCATCCTTCATAGACGAAGAAAACTGATTTTCGTTATATTTTTATGATTGAAATAAACAGAAACACAAGCTTTATTTTAAAATTCCTTTAATTTAATTTTCTAATTTTCAGAGGCATTTATGCTCTGCCTGTTCTTCATCTAATCGCACTAATATGTGGAGGGTTTGACTGATCAGTCGATATACGACAAACCATATATCACGGTTTGTTTGTTTAGCTGAAGCTTTAATACTATGTTCGATGCTGAATCAACTCAAGAGACAGGAGACAGGTAGCCAATTTGGCGCCTATCAAACCCATGATGGATAGGATGAAGGATTGAAGGCTAGAGATCAACTAACCAAATCCGGAATCCCTGAAAAAATTGAGGACTGGGATCTAGAAATCGATCCTAGATCTTCTAGAACGAAAATCATTGCATTTTGTTCAACAGCCTATCATAAGTAAATAAAAACCAGTAAATCCAACTAATCTAAACAGTCTTTTACGATAAAGTCCTTTCTTCATAAAAATTTTAACATCCATTTATTCTGATATCATTTTTATCCATATAACTGTCATGAACAGAAATGATAAATAGTTATTAATCGTGGATAAGAAAAAAATTGTTGTTGTCTTCATGTTAAATTACTATTTCAGATCAGTCACGGAATATTCGCGAAAAACGAAATTGATTTAGATCTACACACTCGTGTCATGTAATATTTACGAACGTAAGAACCTAATAATCGTGTAATTGCGTGAACCCCTATGCAACAAATATATCAACACCTAATAACTATTCCATAGTATTATAATAAATATACATGGTGAACTAAAATCCGCCTAAATTAATTTTTATTCCTTGAATATAAATAAAATTATATGAATATATTAACAAAAGAATAATATACAATAATATTATTGAACATTTGTATCCATTGAAATGAATTTCTAATAGTGCTTAATATAACACATCAAACAAAGTTGTTAACTTGGATAATTCACATGGATAATGGGTATCACTTCTCTAGTAACAATGGTACTCAAATCAAGTAGTAGTATTCCGAGAACAATTGTTTAAAGAATAGTCTATGGGAAGACATCTATCTAATGTCCTGTTCCTTGTTAAGGTCGATTCCACTTTGTTGACTGCCTCTGATATCTTTTTCAATGCTTTCGTGTGGCTAATACTGTATATATACACTCCAGAGAACATCATGATGGGGTCTCAGTACTTTAAAACTTGTTTTTATCGAAGATATTATAGAAAAGAACATTTTATTTATATATATATTTTGAAAACTTTTGAAGCTGAACAATTATTTTAATAAAAGTTTTTTAATGATCCTTCAAAATCAATAAGACATTATAAAAAAAACTACAATGAAATTACGTTAAATATTTGATTTCATATTTGTTTCAGTTTATACTTAGTACTTTAAAACAAGAGGAAGATGCTGATAGAGAAAAGGAGTCTCAAAAGTTATTACTCATAAATCATTAATCAGAGTAAATCCTAATATAGTGGATTCTTAATTTTACGAATTCGTACGGATTCCCCAAAAAGTTCGGTAAGTTCGTAAATGAGAATGACATTAATTAACATTAGTTCTACGGGATACTTTTCAGAACCAATTCAATAGTTCGTAAAAATGCCAGTCCATTATAATGCTATTTTAGATAAACATCTTTCAAGAAGCAAACATAAATGCATCATTGAATTATTGCGATAATTTTAAAGACAAACATTAATAATTATATAATAAACCAAATGAATTAACAATGCAAAATAAATTATAATGTTATGATATACTATAGTATAATTTGCATTATTAATTCGATTTATTGTATAAAATTATGATATAATAGAGAACGGCAAAATTATCTTTATTGTATCAATCGGTTATGGAAATTGAAAAATATTATGCATTATTTAATATATATAATATTAATAATGAATAATGTATAATTAATATTAATAATTAATACTATATATATATTATTCTGAGAATAAGGGTAAACATAGCTAATAATTCACTATTAAGCAGACCAAAGTAATATTATAACTTCTTTATTATTACGAGAAACGTTTTCGGCTTTTTATTAAGCCATCATCAGCTCTTATAAAAATTGCTTGCAGAACAACCATTTTTTAGAACAAAAACAGAACAGTACAATTAAAGAACAAAATAATGGGAATTCCCGTTATTTTGTTCTTTAATTAAATAGCTAATAATATATTTATATCATTTGTTCACACTGAATAAATCAATCACTAATTTTAAATGATTGATTTTAACTTCTCTCTTTTTTAATGTATTCTAAATTTAAACCGTATTCAAGTTAAAGCATCTTGAATAATCTACATTCTAGAGCACATATGGGCAACCTCCGGGCCTCTATTTCATTTAATCCAGCCCTGACCCATTTCAGCGTTGGTTGGATTCATGATGGGAGAAATATGGTATGTTCTATTTATGGTTCTACTTTAGTCTTTTCAACAAAAAAAAAGAACTTTCAAAGCCGAATTAGATGATCGACAAGTTTTTTCAGTTAGAAATTTTTTAGAAACTGAGATTAGCATTTATATCTTTACAAATCAAATCCAATTGTTTATGTATTTATTGTTTTCACCAAAACATAAGTAAAAGATAGTTATATCTTTATTAAAATATAGAACATAATACATAAATATGTAACAATTGAAATCTCTTATACTTTGTCTCTATATTGAAAGACATAGTATCAATAAAACAAACTATAAATTTCACTATCCAACACAAATATAAACTCTTAGAAAATTATTAGAAAACCAAAACAGACAATAACATAAAATTCGTTTTGACACTCACGTTCAATTTTTATATTTTCTTTTTTAAATCCGA
>AYEL01089867.1:0-38910 GCA_000484575.1 Olivierus martensii | reverse complement strand
TATTTTATAGAAATTAAATTATATCAAAAAAAGTAAAATTTTTTTTACAAAAAAATTATTCCAGACTGAGAAAAATAGGTTAATTTGAAGTTTTATCACAAATGATTAAATAAAAATATAATAATTTTCATTATTTGTAAACAGATAGATGTTCCAAAGTCAAGAAATAAAGCTTAAATAATTAAGAATCATAAACAAATCATAGCTTTTGTTATATTTAAATTCTGTTGTCTTTTATATAATGTAAAAATAAAATATTTTAAATTTTTAAGAAAATTACCTAATTTCTCTAATCTCAGCCAAATTACTCGTTAATCCAGATCGTACAAGTACTGGTAATATAACTGTTAGCATTTTCTCACTACTTTTCCCCAAATTTGCATCACAGAATTTAATACAAATCTAAAATTATTTTCAAAATTAAATTTATTTTGATAACTAAGAAATATTGAAAAATTATATTTTAATAAACTATTTAATAATTATATAGGAAATAGAGTTCATATACATACAAGCATAAGCATTTGCAATGCTTGTTATAAATGAGTTTTTACTATGCAAGTGCTCTTCTATTTATGATCATTTGACTTATGATTGCTCTTATGATATTTAAAATTATTTTTACAGTATATTGGCTAGAAATACATTTTTCTGTTTTATTAAAAATTTAAAATAGTTGGCTAGATAGTATGGTAAATCAGTTGTTTACCACTTTGGAGGATCCAAGTTCAATTCTAAACATTTTCACATTCTTGGATGCAATGAATAACTTATAAAAGCAGTTTGTGGTGATCAGTATAACAAAATTTCATATAAATTTGCCATACTAAATACCCTCAATAAATTGGCTATACTATTCATCTGCAGTACATTTTCCATCATAAACCTGTAAAAGGCTAGACATGTGAATTCTAACGATGCATCCATGTGTCCTAGGTTTTGCTTATATCAAAACTCATAAGGACCTGCTCTAGTCAAGACCAACTGTAGAAAAAAGAACATCAACTATATAATTTTGAAAAGCTCTAGTCAAATGGTGCAATGCATTACTAGGAGAATCTGGATCAACCTTAATAAACTCTTTACTACTTAAGAAACTGTTTAATACACATTTGGAAGTTGGTGACTACTTACAACTTTTGATTTTGACAGCCTTTACCCATCCCTCTGTTTAGAACCCACATATAGCCTTTTACAGGCTTTTGATGGAAAATGACCACAGGAAAATAGTATAGCCAATTTATTGAGGAATATAGCACACTTAATCTGCTATAATTCATATTATATGTTCAAGAGTATATCAACAAGCAGTAGGAATACCAATAGGAAGCCCAATGGCAGGTCTGCAGAAATTTTACTTAGATCTGTTGAAGAACATTTTTTATTAATTTTCCAACCAGCTATAAAATATTACATCAGGTCTGTTGATGAGATAATGGTGATTTGGAAAAACAATACTAAGCTATATGAGTTTGCTAATACCTTCACAATAGAGGCATATGGGCTTTCTTTAAGACAACAACAAAGCCAACACAGTATTCATTTTTTGGACTTAGTAATAACTGTTATCAATCAGCAATTCCAGATGAGAGTGTATATGAAGCCGTCATATGAGCCAGTCTTAATTCCTAACTGGTTTCATGATCAGATCTCCTACAAGAAAGCCACTTTTAGATATTTTTACAGAAGAGCATTAAAGTAATGCACAGAACCACATGACCTTCAAAATGAATTGGAATACATTATTTCGGTAGGGATTAATCATGGCTATAAGAGATCATTATTGAAGAACATTCTCAACTTGGTAAAAAGGAACCTAACCAACACACAGACAAACCAGCATAATGTAGCCAGTCATTCAATTCAAATGGAAGGATACTTACCTGTGCCTTATAATTTAAAAAAGTTTAATTTCATAAACAAAGTAATGAAAACAGAATAAGAAGATCACCATTAAGAGAGATCCAACCATATTCAATCTTGTAAGAAACAACAAAGACCTTTAAAGCAGTGGTCGCCAATCTTTTGGACTGTACGGACCACTAAATTTATGATTTTAAATTCAGTGATCACTAATACAAATTTTTTTTAAAAAGATGAACAAATTCATAAGACAATGACTGAAAATCTCTATTTTATTAATTTGAAATACATTTATTACGAGTAAATATAACAAAATTATAGTTTAATTATTACAAATACAAAATAAATCTTACAATGAATATAATATAATGAAATAAGTGTAATATCAGTAGTCATAAAATAATACATTATTATTAATAATAATACAAATTTTGAAAGCAAATATTACATTAGACTTGGGAAAAGAAAAATCTAAAGAAATTTTAAACTTGTTCATAAACATTTTGAAGCAACAAAAAATTAACTTTGCTGTTAACCTATCTCACTTGAAATTTTATGCAGATTACAACCACTAGTTGGTGACCACTGCTTTAAAGGATGTGCAGAGAAGCAATGTCTATAAAATACTGGTAAAAAATGCCAAGACCAATCAGAAATCTGCATATATAGGCATAACTAAACTAAATCTAACACAAAGAATAGATGAACATAAAAGAGACATATCTAAAGATAAGTTAATGAAAGCTTTGTCAGTGAAAGCATACTATGATAATTTTCAAATAGGCTGGAATCAAGCAAGAATCATTAGATGGCTAAATACACCCAACCAAGGTACAATTTCAGAAACCCTAAAAATCATTGAAAGGCTGAGGATGGAGAACATTCTAAATGAAAAACCTGCCCAGTGGCTTTCTCCAGCATGGTTATATGTTATTGAAAATCTGCTTCCTACTCTGTTAACTCTAGATTCAATTTGGCCATTTTTTCTGCTATCCTAATTATTCATATTAATTATAATCTGTAATTTTAAATATTCTGAATTTATTTTGATAGTTATATTAATTTGAAACCATTGCAACATAATATCATTCTTTTTATTTAAATTTTATTTTCTGTTATAACATTCTAAATTTTAATGAATTGTTCTACACTGCAAAAAGTCCTTGTTTCATAGATATTTAACTATTCTGTTATACACAATCTTCAAATTGTGTATAACAGAATAATATATGACCAAAACATTTCTCATATTAAAGTTTTTTTCTATATATACCAGGGCTGTCCAACCTTTTTATGACTGTGAGCTACTTCTTTCACTGGAGCAATATAGCAATCTACTGATTTCCAGGGAATAAAAGTACAGAAATAGCAATGTCATCTATATAATTCAAAATTTATTAAGTAAAATAAATGATTCTTCACAGCATGAAAATATAGTACATAAACAAAAATTTTAATGCGATATTTGGCATTGTGTAGATTTTGCAACTGATTCAAAATTTGGATAATATGATGAAAGAGATAATCTTAAAATTTTTGTGAACATATTTTGTTGTGAACATAACTTCGATTTTAAATCTATAATTTTTGCTCTGTGTATTTTGGAGTCTTTCAAATATTCAGGTGCGATACAGCGATGTACCGATATCCAGAAAATAAAAGTACAAAAATAACAATGTCATATATATAATTCAAAATTTAATAAGTAAAATAAACAATTCTTCATAGCATGAAAATCTGAAAATAACTACGAATGCATGGGGACATAAACAAAAATTTTAATGCGATATCTGGCTTTCTATAGATTTTGCAATTGATTCAAAATTTAGATTATATGACGAAACAGATAATCTTAAAATTTTTACCAACATATTTTGTTGCGAATGTAAGTTCGATTTTAAATCTATAATTTTTGCTCCGCGTATTTCAAAGTCTTTCGGATATTAATTTTCATAATTGGAGAGCATTGTTTGAAAATGTCTTTCGATATTTCCCTTTTTGGGAATAGCAACAACTGAATTACATATTAGACAAGAGCATTTGCATTAACAATGGAAAAAATAAATCATGTTCCTATTCTTCATGGTAACGATATAGTTTAATTTTCTTTTCTACGCTCATAATTATGGTTAAAAGAAAAAAATTAAAAATATTGAAGAAGTTTAATTTTAATAAATTTAACCCTTTTAGTGTGGAACAAGTGCGTATTTCAAAGTCTTTCGGATATTAATTTTCATAATTGGAGAGCATTGTTCGAAAATGCTTTCGATATTTCCCTTCCTTTTTTTGGAATACAACAACTGAATTACATTATTAGACAAGAGCATTTGCATTAACCATGGAAAAAAGATATCATGTTTCCATTCATCGGCGGAACAAGGATATACTGTTGTTGGGACCTGAGTAATATAATAAAGAAAGAAAAGACATGCGAGCCTGTAAATGCATTTGTCCAATAAACTTTTGCTTACTCATCAAAATAATCTTCATTTATTGTTTTTGATATATTATTATATTCTACTGATTGATCTGAAATGCTATTACCTGATAAATGATAAAAAAAAAAAAAAAAAAGAACGAAAACACTTAGGGATAATCTCGCTTTTCTTGTTTCAACAAGAACACAGACCACCAAAAAAAAAAAAAAAAAAAACAAAGAACGAAAACACTTAGGGATAATCTCGCTTTTCTTGTTTCAACAAGAACACAGACCACCTTTACTCCTGTTGTAAATTGGAAGTTTAACAAGTGAGTTGATTGGAGGATGGTTGAAAGCTTGCAATCGACTAAAAAGCTTATCGAGATTGACTGGTAGCTCACGATCGACTGATTGGGCAGCCCTGATATATACTGCTATAGAGTGCTGATTTTTTTCAATTGTAGACATCATATTCTACACAAGTGCAGAATTTTAATTAATTAAAAGATAACAAAAAAAAAATTCTACCGATTGCTCTGATCTGCTATATCTTAATAAATGATAAAAGACACAAAGAACGGAAACACTTAGAGATAACCTCATTTTTCTTGTTTCAACAAGAATATTAAATTCTACCGATTGCTCTGATCTGCTATATCTTAATAAATGATAAAAGACACAAAAACACTTAGAGATAACCTCATTTTTCTTGTTTCAACAAGAACATAGACCATCTTTACTACGTATTTTAAAGTGGAAGTTTAACAAGCGAGTTGATCGGAAGCTTGCGATCGACTGAAAAGCTTGTCGAGATCGACTGGTAGCTCGCGATCGACTGGTTGGGTATCTCTGATCTATACTAATGCTTTCTTAACCGGTGTTCAGTCAAATTAAAAAATACATGAACATATCTAACCTATAACTTTTGATAAAAATTATTTAAGATAACTGCATGCACATTTTTATTGTTAGTTGAAGACCAGTCTTATAAATTTATAAATGTTATTGACTTTGGTGTTCCGCCAAAACTTTTTATAATTAAAAGTGTTCCGCGATTTATAAATACACGATGAAGAATCATTATGATGACCGAAAACAAAAGTTATTTATAGTTGACGACAGCATCGGAAGTCAGTATCGAGTCTATGGGAGAACCGAAATTCATTTATATCACTACGCCAATGATATAGTCCACTAAATCATTCGTCATGTTATGTAAATTGCCATAAAATAATGACAATTTTGACAAATAAGTTATAAGTTTCGAATAAAATTACGATATTAACATGATTTTAACATGTAGTAAATTATCTGCGTGTCTATAATATATACGATGATCAGATGCGCGATAATGTTCTGCCCATTCCAATCGATTCTAACTGTTCTAAAATGGCGGAGAGTTGTATTCTCGAAAGGCTGCATGATTAGCCGTCAAACGAAGCAAATTACATTGAAATGTTTATTCGAAACTGGAAAATGAAAAACTAGAGGGACGATTACGTAAAAATGAACACATTCTCACTGACGGTGTTATCTGTTACATCGAAGTCGATTGTTTCGTGCCCATTAATACCGTCAGAAAAGTTGGTAATACGCCGCTCCATAGACTCAATACTGACTTCCGATGCTGTCGTCAAGTATAGTAATGACATAACAATATTATTACGCGACAGTGACGTAACACCGGCATGAGGCCACAGGAACGTGATAACGATTGGCCTAACAGTCGTGATTTTTGTTACGTCATAGAAATCAAAAGGATGATACAGTCAATATGGCCAATGCTTACCATTATTACGCTATAGATGCTAGTAGGCCTATTTGTTTATTCTAGAGTTATCAAATTTGTATCGATCGGTGTATTCAATATCCTCCTTTATCCATAAATTAATAAATATATATTTATTACTTTAATTTTATGTCTAACGATTTTTAGTAAATGGAAAATCCACTGAATTTCGATAAAATATATATTTATTACTTTAATTTTATGTCTAACGATTTTTAGTAAATGGAAAATCCACTACACGGTGATGATGTTTAATTAATTGAAAATGAAACCGCATTATATCAAAGTATATTTTACTGTTTTGTTCATCGGAATCATTCTATCCAGTCAAAAACATTTAATATGCAAAAAATAAATTAGGTTACTTGTAAAAATTTACGTGTGACTAACAGTACTTGGGTTGACGTTATTGTTTTCTTTTCTTAAATCGTCAACCAAGTATCCATATCTAAATTTTAACGATTACTCTTATTTCTTAGTACTGGCTTATTTTTTGCATATTGGATGTTTTTGAAGAAATATCATCTATTTTTTACATGAATACCGTTTTTCTGAAAAAGAGATTCTAACAACAATATGTTAATACATCATTAGGTACCCTGTTTATTTTTAATCCGAGTCGATCGAAATTTTTTATGGAAACATTTAATAAAATAATATACATATAATAAATATATCAAATTTGGTAGAAATCGGTTAAGCGGCAAGAGAGGTAATGAAAAGATCTCCCGCTTCCATCATTTTGGCCCTATTGGGTTGCAATTTTCAGAAAGCCTTAAATAACACAAGTAAACATTTACATTCCAAATGTGTTCAAAATCGGTTAAATTATGCGAACCTGTAGAGACATGTTTAGAGAAAAGAATCAACCTCTTCTAAATTTCAGCTCAGTCAGACATTTTCGGATGATTTTAACACCAGCTAGAATATGTCTGAATATGTTTATACCAAATCTAATATGTATATATTAGATTTGGTCAAAAACGTGATGTATAGAAATGCTTGTGGAAAAATGATCCCCGTTTTCCTCCTTGTTTTGATCTGATCGTGTCATAATTTTCAGAAGAAAGTGAAAAACGCGCTTTCTTGCCAATTTTTGAAATTTTTAACTTATTCAATATTGTACTTATACTTTACAATATTGTATACTTATTCTAATACTGTATATTTGAATATATATTGAATATATATATATATATATTGAAGTATATTTGTATATACTTCAATATTGTACTTATTGTTATACTTATTCAATATTGTATTGTACAGTATTAGATGATGCAATCGATTACAAACATTAAACTTTTATTGAACTGTTGTTTACGCTTCCACTAACACGGGAAGAGTTGAATAAATCTGTGTTCTTACAAGTTTTCCTGGTAAGAATCTATGTAATAAATTAAGCCAAATGTATTTAGAATAGAAAAAATTAACACTTTTATCCAATCAAATTACGATAGTGATAATTTATAATGGTATAAAAGTGACACTTATATAAGTCTTGCAAATAATCTACCATAGAAAATTGTATAAATTTTAATATTCTTTGATCGGCTAATTTTTTGTTAAACCTAATTCTTACATGTATAATAACCATATATACCTGATTTCACCGTCTACTTAAACACTTTAGGTTCCTCAAAATGGCGAAAAGATTTGGTAGAAGGGCGAAATGTGGATGTTTTGGCGAAAAATTTTGAGAGTTTTTAATGGCACAAAATACAAAATTTTGTATATCTTATAGAGAGTGGCGAAAACTTTAAAACTTGCCAATGGAAGCAGAAAATATCGAAGTAGATATAACGAGTAACATTTTAACAATTCTATCATATTTATAGGGAAAGTAATTCAGAGGAATAAGAAAAAAATACTAATCTCTCATCATAAGATCCAAGATAATTCTTTTTGAAGGACTTGTTTCTTATAAAAGTTTTTACTTCTCTTTAAAAATTTAGTAACGGAAAGTTTTTGTCCAAAAATTATTTTCAAAGAAAAATAGACCTTTCAGTAAAGTGAAATATTTCAAAGTAGATTATTTTTCCTATTTCAAACCATCTTCATAATAGAGTTCGCTTCTATATAAATATTTTTCTTTGACTAATTTTCTTCGTTTATGGGTCTATTCTAGGACACTTCTGAAGATGAAAGAAGAAAAGAGTTATCAGGATATTTTTCTGTCGGAACCATTTGACTTTAACCATATCTCGGAGAAAAATTTAAACATCTTTGTTTAAAATCGAAAATAGGTGAGAAATGGGTCGAGGACAGTAAAGAGTGCAACTTAATGATTATCTGAAAATGTAAGGGTTTGAGTCTAAGAATAAGAGAAAGTATAAGGATTGAATGAGTGTCGTCGTTTTAGTAGTTTTTATTTGTGTGCGTAGGTGTGTATCCGTGTGTTCCTAAGTTCATCGGTGAAAGAAATTAGTTCCTAAATCCACCGGTGCAATCCATCAGTAGCGTTCTAAAATTGACTTCTGCTCATCGGTATCGCATCAATCTCACCAACTAGAAATACTGATGATAGTGCAACTTAATGATTATCTGAAAATGTAAGGGTTTGAGTCTAAGAATAAGAGAAAGTACTTATACTTTCTCTTATTCTTACTTAAGTTTTACTTAAGTGTCGTCGTTTTAGTAGTTTTTATTTGTGTGCGTAGGTGTGTATCCGTGTGTTCCTAAGTTCATCGGTGAAAGAAATTAGTTCCTAAATCCACCGGTGCAATCCATCAGTAGCGTTCTAAAATTGACTTCTGCTCATCGGTATCGCATCAATCTCACCAACTAGAAATACTGATGATGAGTGGTGAGTGAATATGGCGGCTCACTTAAACAGACCGAGTTTGTCACTTGGAAATTTTTCGATCGAAGTAGATGTTGAAGAGGAAACATAGGTTATTCGTATTTAAATGATTAAAAGATTAAAAATATCGTCATTCCATGTAAACATTCCTGCATACATGTAAAATTGATATACACATATATAAATATAGTATAATATTTCCAAGATTTAATTTGGCAAGATTATAAAAGTAATACGAATGTAACTTTCTTTTCTTTTTAATTTAGATAACAATTACAGAAATGCATTTATGGATATATTAGAAAAAAATAAACATATAGTAATAGTAGTATATCATGATCATCAAAAGTATCTGCAAACATCTCATGAAATAAAACAAGATCTGAAAGCAATTGATATGCCAATCCATTAAAATTTAAATATAAATATCCAAAATAATATTATGAGCTATAATATTATGACTTTTACATATATATAATTGTTATTTTTATATTTGATTTATTTTTCATGAAGGTAAGAATGTTCAAATAAATGAACAAACATTTATATTATGTACAATTTTATTCACTTCAATAAAATGTGTATATCAAAACTTGGATTTAGCTGCAGTTTCAATTTCAAATAAAGTATATATTGAACAGAAATATAAATTATTGTTTATTTAAGTACAAAAAAAGTAATGTTTACTTAAATAAATATCAAATACAAAATTTTGATCTACATATTTTTTACATATACTAATTTAAAATTTCGTTACGTTTATTAAAAAAAATATTGCCTATTATTATAATCAGCTAATTGATTCTGAATATCGGAAAAAATATTTCTTCTATACGTTCAGCCATGTTGTTTTTTGATCTACATATTTTTTACATATACTAATTTAAAATTTCGTTACGTTTATTAAAAAAAAATATTGCCTATTATTATAATCAGCTAATTGATTCTGAATATAGGAAAAAATATTTCTTCTATAAGTTCAGCCATGTTGTTTTTCGTCAAACACGTTCCAAAAATAATGTTAATCGGTACTCATCGTGACGTCATCAGTCTTTCACCGATGGATGTATAGTTGGTGAATTTAGGAACTCACGATATTTGTGTATTAGGGTGTGTTTGTGTGTAGATGTGTAGGTGTTTTTGTATGTGTTCATTCTTTTTCTGAGAACTGCTCACCCTATTGCTAGGATGTGTACGTTTTTGTTGTTTAAATATAAGACTAGCAAATTAATAATTTAACAGAAGTTACAATTTTTTTCTATTTCATATTAAATTAATATTTTTTATTAAAATATTTTATATAGAATATTAAAATCATTTTATTTTCATAATATTTTTTCTAACAACAATATTCTGTATACATTTTTTCTGTATATATATAGTTTTTTCTGTTAAACCATAAATATATATTTATGCATTAATTTAAGATTTTGATAGAAAAAATGAATTGTTTTAATTATTATTTTTGATTTTAGATATGAAATTTGAAATTTTCTTATGTTTGATGTTACACGTGACTACTATGATGTGTCAAAAATATATATGCTTTATTACATATATATGTTTTTATTTTATTCATTTGTAGACTTTCTGATGAAAAACTTGATACTTTTAAATAATCTGACAAATTAAAATGCATAAATACGACTTAAAATGGCCAAATATAATTGGTGTGTAAGAGAAGGTGTGAATGAATGAGTATTTATTTTGGATAGAACGCGTAATTTTCGAAAGTGGATACGGAAGAACAGATAACCAGATATTAAACATGCAAAGGCCATTAAAAACCAGATATTTTTTGATTGACCCACTTTATAATAAATTTTATTATTTCGTATAATGTCGGTTATCTACGGATGGCAATAACTTTACTTTGTATGGTCGGAATGAATTCAAACGCTTCTAACTAGATAATGATATATTATCAGAAACATTGCATATCTTTTTCCTGACAGAGAGTAATTAAAATGATAATTAGGAGGAAGACGCCTAACAAATATATTTAGATATAGCGTATTCCATATCGCAAAAAGGAAATTTATCTTCCGAAGGAAGGCATAGACCACATTTTACGGGTCATACTTAAAAACGCCCACTTTTAAATATCTTCATCAGATTCTACCAAATCTGACCTTGATCCGTAACCTAAATAGAAGATATTACTTTAAAAAATATATATTATACAATAATAGATAAAATATGAGTCATTCTGCACTACTTAAACACGCCTTAATATTTATAAGAAGTCATTAATACCTTCGCTGTTTTAGAAGAATTTTCTCTTTTGTACCGGCCATCCAGGAGTCTGTTTATATCAGGTATATTATTTTACACTAATTACTTAATCAAAGCTTTTTAAATTATATTATTAAATTAGGAATATAACATATGCAAAGTTTTTCTCATTGCCATACTTAATCTGTTCATTTTTGCTTTTATGAGTTTTCTCTTGGATAAATATAAAATTAAGATTTCATTAAATTTCTGGATTTTTTGTATACAGTAGGGGAAAATGGTCCAAAATGATCCGTCGGGGTCAAACCATCCCCCATTGTATTTCCTTAAGTTTTACCGCTATCTATTGACAAACTAGCAAAGTTAGTACTATTACAAATAAAATGGCGGTTATGTCTCACTTGTTAGTTATATTAAGTCAATGTATTTTGGGATGAGCCATTTCGACTAAACGAAAATCAATATCTGCTATCTAAGGTATCAAAATTTTAGTTAATTGATGTTTCTTTTGCCTCCACACACATGGAATAACATTTTATGTAGATATAATAATAATTTGTTTTTGCCTACTGTTTTACTTACAATTAATAAATAATACAATATTAAATATGTGGGGCAAACTGATCCCTATGGGATCATTTCGGACACGGTATAGGTCTGGAATTCTTATTTTTTCTTTTATTTCCAATGAATACTCCTCGAAGTGTTTAAGATATTTTATAGTCAGAAGAGTAGTCTCTCAAAATATATAAAAAAAAGTTAATGCAATAATAATTATTTTGAATTTTTTCGGAGTTTTGCTTAAGGGAATTATTTTGGACCGGTTTCCCTTAATGGATGAATATTTTCTTTATTCTCGGCATCTACAGATAATTTGATTATCGATATATTTAAATGAAAAAAATTTATTAATTCAACTATTCTACTTTTGTATTTTAAATAATTCAATGGCGCGATTTTAGATGTGATCCGAGTGATTGCAGTATAACCTACAAACATTAAAAAAACTAGAGAAGATGGTGATATAGCATTTAGAACCTATTTTTATTTAACTAGGTTAAATTTTTTTTTTTTGATGTTGATAACCTTTACCTCCTTTTATTTCGTTTATTAAACAGATATTGATACGGACAGAATGTAAAGAAAATTTAAATATAGAAACAGTTACAAATATATCAAAAATTCTAATCAGTAACAAAATCGGTAAGAAAAATTAATGCAATAATTAAAAATTTCGATAGAAAAAATGAGCTGTTTTAATTATTCATTTTGATTTTAGACATGAAACTTAGAATTTTCTTGGCGTTATTTTCTTGTTTGGCGTTACACGTGACTACCGTGATGTGTCACAGAAAACTGGATGTTAAAAGCATGCTACCGTTTGTGCTAACGAAACTGACAAGACAATCTAGAATTCCGATGTTTTCATTACCCATCATACGATTTCCTTCCTCGCTATCTACTCGTTATCATCATTTTCCATCTGATCGTCATTATATACAGTGAGTACGAATTTCTTGTAAACTAATCTTGTAGATATTCTTTTGTAAAAATCAGTTTTGTTACTTTTCCAGGCCTCATTACCAAAGGTTTCATTTTTATAGAAACCCTTTTGATTTAGGAGGATTCCATTTCAACCCCCCAATCTTCAAATCTTCGGGTCTCTTTTACAAGACAGTACCTTTAAAAAATTACAAACTGGACGCTAAAGATATATTATTTTCCCATAAAATTTCATATCCTAAGACATCGAATCATCGTAAACTTTTAAAACAACACAAGATAAATCCCATTTATTTTAGTTTGAACCATCAAATACCAAAGAAACTGGTTTTGAAGGACGATTTGCATTTGTTTAATGATCACCTTCATAAAACCGAATTTAAATTTAATGAAGAATGGCCAACCTTAAACAAACATTATTTTCCATCAGAAGACTCGGATCCTATTTTTTCCCACTATGATTTTTCAATCGGTCACCAAAATTCTGGATTTAAAATATCAAAAACATTTCCGAAATTTTCATTATTCGATGACGACTCTATATTTCATCATGGCGAGTTTCAAACTGTACCAAAAATAAAATGGTCGAAGTTAAGCAATATTAACTTTAAGCCAAAATATGAGGAGATAATAAAACCTTCTAAAGATGTCTTACTGGATGGTTCACCTGAACTAAAATTCTCTAATTATAAATTTCCAAAATATGAGGAAATTAATCCTTTTAGACATGTTTTTTTGGATCATTCTTCACTTATCCAAGAGAATCTTAAGTCTGGACTAACAATACCAAAACATGGGACATCGAGAACACCTATTAAAATTATTTCAGTAGATGATTCTTCACATTTTGAAGGTAATCATAAATATGGATTAACGATACCACAATATGAGATATCAAAAATACCTGCTAAAAATATCTTAGTAGGAGATTCCTCACATATTGAAAACAATCATAAATTTCAGATAAAATTACCAAAATATGAACAGACAAGAATGCCATCTCAAGCTACGTTTGGGCATGATTCTTCGTATGTTGATAATAATCACAAATTACAAGTTTTTAGCTCTGATTTAACGTTACCGAAGGAACTAACATCAAAGCTGAATTATGAGGCACACACATTACCAAAGTTTGATGAACAAGCATTACTTAAGTATGAGACGCAAAAATTACCGAAGTATGAGGCACAAACATTACCGAAGTATGAGGAACCAATATTACTGAAGTATGAGGCGCAAATATTACCAAAATATGAGGAACAAACATTACCAAAGTATGAGGAACCAAAATCACTGAGGTATGAGGCACAATTATTACAGAAATATAAGGAACAATTATTGCCGAAGTATAAGGAACAAACATCGCTGAAGTATGATTCACAAAGTTTACCAAAGTATGAGGAACAAACATTACCGAAGTATGAAGTACAAACATTACCAAAATATCAGGAACAAACATCACCAAAGTATGAGGTACAAACATTACCAAAGTATGAGGTACAAACATTGCTGCCGAAGTATAAGGAACAAACATCGCTGAAGTATGATTCACAAAGTTTACCAAAGTATCAGGAACAAACATTACCCAAGTATGAGGTAAAAACATTACCAAAGTATGAGGTACAAACATTGCCAAAGTATCAAGAACAAACATTACCTTCTAAGGCTATTTTAATATCTGATCCTTCATTTGTTGCTAATAGTGGTAATTCTGGGCATAAAAGCTCCGAGTTAAAATTAGTAAAATATGAGGAGCCAAGATTATCTTCCAAAACTATTTTAGTCGATGATTCTTCACACGCCAAAGATAATCATAAATATGAGCAGAAAGTACCAAAATACGAAAACTCATGGATACCATATCAAAGTGACCTTGGTCATCATTCTTCATTTATTAATGATAATTATAAATCGCATATTGTTAGCTCCGATTTAACATTACAAAAGTATGAAACACAACGATTACCTTCTAAAACTATTTTACCCTATTCTTCCTTTGTTGGCAGTCATTTTAAATCTGGGCAGAAAAGTTCTAATTTAAGATTACCACGATACGAAGAACCAAGAATACTTACTAAGACTATTTTAATGCACGACTCTTCACGTAATGAGGACAACCGTAAATCTAAGTTAAAAATGCCAGAATATGAGCAGCTAGCTAAATCATCTCACGCTATTTTTGGGCACGATACTCCGTACGTTAATGGTAATCAAAATTCACAAATTTTCAACACCGACTTAATAATACCAAACTACAACGAGCAACGATTACCTACTAGAGCTGTTTTAGAAGCTGATACTTCGTTTGTTGGTGGAAATTTTAAATCTGGGCAGACAAGTACCGAATTAAAATTCACAAAATATGAAAAGCCGACATCTAAAGCAGTATCGGGAGCCGATTCTTCGTTTGTTGGTGATAATTTTAAATCCGAAATGAAAAAATCCCAATTAAGATTCTCAAAATATTTGGAACCAAAAATACCCTCTCAAACCGTTTCAGCGACTACTACTTCATTTATTGGTAGTAATCTTAAAACTAAGCTGAAACCAATCAAAATCCCCAAAGCTATTATATTATCACAAGAAAATTCCCCAAAATCTAAAAAGGATTATTTTATCCCTTCAATAGCATTTACCGAAACTGTCTCCGTGGGTAAGGATAATTCTTTTATTACCGAAAAAAATGATTTTAAACCTCTGATTTCTTCTATAAAAAAACCCAAGTCCCAACCAGAACCTTTAATAAGACCGCAAAACACTAAAAGAAATGAAAATCTGCCAAGTCATCAATCCCAAACATTATCTGGATCAAAGATAATAATTCCCGGTTCTAATATTACGCAGGATGCACCTAATAATCAGATAATAAAAAGTAAGAAAGCTTAAAATTATAATTTCTTATATATTTTTACTAGTAAACTGTGTATATATAGACTACTACATTATATAATGATTTTGTTTGTCAACTGTAACTTATCTTTTGTTCTTTAACTTGTAAACTTGTAACTTATCTCTTGTTAAAAGTTTGTATATAAAATAAAATATATTTTTAATTATATTTTTTCGCTGTTTTGAATTTGACGAATGTGGCAATTATAGAAAATATTAAGTTAAAATACAGGTATTCCTCCTATAACACGATTTGAAAATTGCGGAAACTCTCATATAACATGGTTTTTATTTAACACATTTAGAAAATCACGTTTGTCTTCCTACAACACAAAACATTTTCATTAATTTTTGTAAATCCATACTAGGGTATAACACACAACATTTTCATTAATTTTTGTAAATCCACACTATGGACACACAATACACGCACAAAATGCCATTATTAGGAAATACTTTGTTAAAATTAGTCAAAAATGCAATTCGATATATATAGTAGTTCTATTTTCTACTTGATGTTGAGTTAATTGTCGACCATTGAGTATTTAGTGTTGCAAACGTTCAGCGATTGGATAAAAAATAGCTTTTTATTCTCCAACAGAGAGTGTGAAATAGAAAAAAA
Source organism: Olivierus martensii (assembly GCA_000484575.1). Classification (NCBI taxonomy): domain Eukaryota; kingdom Metazoa; phylum Arthropoda; class Arachnida; order Scorpiones; family Buthidae; genus Olivierus; species Olivierus martensii. The sequence goes on along the minus strand of AYEL01089867.1, from coordinate 22,787 downwards.
ACTTCATTCCTAAATTATTTTTGGGTGTGTGTTAAGAAACGATTATTTTGTAAGGGATTAGATTACAGATTTTGTAAAGTGAGTATAAAATACGCAAACTTTAAATGCAGGAAAAAGTTCAGAAAGTAAAGTTGATATTGTTAAAAAACGAGCTATTTGAGCAGCGATAAGATATACAGTGATACCTCGACTTACGAACTTAATTCGTTCTGTCCGCGGTTCGTAACGCGAAAGGTTCGTATCTCGAAACCCAGTTTTCTATTTTATCTTATGGGAAATCAAGATTTAGAAATTTTGAAAACAAAAATATCTTAATCCGGCCATTGACTCGGCGACAGAATAATAATTTGGCCCCCAAACTAGAAAAGGTTGCCTATGCCTGCTCTACAGCAATAGCGCACTCTCAACGGGATTCAAGAAACTTTCAGTGGCGCAAATAATGATGAAAATTAGTAAATGCTTTCGAAAATCCCCATAGATAAATATAGATTATCTTAGGTTTCATATATTCTAATATAAGGTTTCCAAAATTTTTAGACATAAGGTCAAAAAAAAAAAAAAACGTTCCAAAACCTTTATAAAAATTTTTATACTAATACTGGGAAATAATCAGCCACTAACAACAGCTAAATTTTACTTCAAGTTTATATATGTGCTGTTGATATATTTATGTTTATGACATGCGGTTATGCCATGTTTGAAGTTAAAAATAAATTTTACTTTTATGTATAACATATTCTGATGCAAATTTTATAGTTTTAGGAAAAATTACTAATATTCTAAAAATTGCTTTAAATATGGCGGAGTCCAAGAGCATTTATGTTATTTTTGAAATCTTTGGTTTTACACGCTTTGTATAAAAATCATCTTCCTTTAAATTTTTTTTGTAACTGGTTTTGTAATTTGGTATTCGATTTGTTGTCATCAGTTGCTTCTTTTTGTCTCTTGGGCTATGACTCGCGTGGCGAGATAAAAATTAGTTAAATCTGCAGCCAATACAAAAAAAGATTCCAAAACCACTTACAAAAATTAGTTTTGTAAGTGGTTTTGGAATCTTTTTTGTATTGGCAGCAGGTCTCATATAACACGGTTTCACGCCACATGTTGTTTTTTAAGAACCTATCTACCGTGTTATACGAAGAATATCCGTACAAGAAAATAGCGCATTTTAAAAAATAAATGGCATACTGTTTACATGTGTGAAAAGTAAACTTTCTATTTGAATCTATAAATTTATCGTTTCGTGTCGGAAACATGTGCAAATAATTTGTTTGCTTTATTTTAGCAGTAATTTTATCTTTAACAAAAATATTATTAAAGCAGTGTAAATGCATAGAATAGTATAATGATATATATAACTGTCTTAACAACTATTTTACTTTTATTAAAACAGAAAAAATCATTAGCTATTTGGAAACTATCATCGAAGAATATCTGTGTTACTCTTTCGATAAAAATTAAAAAGTATAACCATTCATGGAATTCTTTAAAAGCTGTTTCATAACGAATCTCGTCACTTTTCATTGATACAGTGGTGCCTCGCAATTCGACACTAATACTTCTTGGCGGGGCCGGCTCGAGATACGATCGAGACAAGCGGCCGATATTTTAGGGGCGCTGGCGCATTTTGTGTTTTGTTGCTGTTATTATTATCGTAGCAAGACACGATTATTTTTTATACATAATTTTAATGCAGCCAAGTTTGAAAAATACTGTTCTAATAAATATTTGCATTGATTATTTTATGTAAAGAAGAGGCCAGACGAACATTTTTGTAAAAAAGGAATCAATGCTGACGTTCGAGAAAAAAATCACTGATATATAGGATTCAGGATACAGTAATTGATGTTAAAACCCAAATGACATAAGCAGAAAATTTGAAACCATGTTGAAAGAGTTTAATTTTCAGTGATAAAGATCGAATAAGTTTTATTTTTTGTAGAATTTTCTCATAAATTTTGATCTATATTTTTGATAATTTAATTAATCAAGTTTATACAGCGATTTGTATTAAATATAACAATTAAAATGTACATAACTATATATTATACATTTTATTCTTAAATTTTCTGTTAAATTTTAATCTTGAAACATCCCATTTTGAACAGGTTTTATTAAGTATAAGTTAATAAAGTTAGAGTGAATCGGGGGAAGTAGCTTATTTTTCTCTAGTTCGTTAGTATTTAAACAGGTGGCGATAAAAGATGGTTTATTATAGAGTCACTCTATGTTCCTATAGAGAAGTATGGACACGCTTTTCCCTAGACTTTGCCGACAATGGAATCATTGGTTATGCTTTTTGTTTTGCCTACTGTTTTATTTACAATTAATAAATAATGCAATTATTTATTAATTGTAGGTATCTGCGGAAAAATCATTTTTGATTGGGAATGTACAAAATGATCCTTTGGAACAGGTGTCGAATTTTTATTTTTTTCTCTTATTTCGATTGAATAATCCTCGAAGTGTTTAAGATATTTTATAGTCGAAAGAACTAGTCTTCCAAAATATAGAGTGAATCGGGGGAAGTAGCTTATTTTTCTCTAATTCGTTAGTATTTAAACAGGAGGCGATAAAAGGTGGTTTATTATAACCTCCTATAAGCCCACCAAAAATATAGAAAGATGGCTATTTTCAGATTATCAATTACTCACATTAGAAATCGAAAATTCCCAGCGAGTGTTGAAATTTTTATCAAAAATTATACAGTCACTTTTTGAAGTATTATTATTAATCGTAATAATATCATCATACTAAAAATTAATATATGTAATGTGTAGTGGATACTTTAAAGAATATTTTTCTTTCGATGTCGTTATAATTTAGCCATTTTAAGTCACGTGATTAAAGGTTGAATGTCACCCTGATCAACGGGAAAGGTCGCAATATTTGCTTCAGGGTTAGATGCCGAATTTAAATATTTATATTTATGATTTATTTTCATAAATTAAATGATAAGAACATACATTAGGACCTAACCATGGGTCGTTGGTTCGAAGAAAGTTTAAAATTTGCAACATAACATATAAACAGAGGAGGCATGAATTGCTTCAATGCTTCAAAGATATATGATAGACCTATATTTATCTTACATAACGTTAAAAAGAAGATTATAGAAAAATGATGATGAAAAATATGGCATGGGACTATACAGAGTAAATAATTCATTATATGTTTAATATGTATATGAAGGGCTTAGAAAAAACTGCTAAATCCACTTTCCTAAGTGTATGGGATAGCTTATTTTATATGGACAAATAGACAACTTCTTCATCTTTCTTAATTAAAAGAGACTGCTCTATATTAACTTTTGACTTTCGTGATATGGAGCCACACTAAAGGTATCAAAGAGTCGAATGTGGCCCAAAAGCCGCAACTTGGCCACCTTGGATGTATACAATATCTAAATAGTTTTTTTAATTCTTCTAATTTTATAGAATTTAATAATTTATTCTATTAAAATATACACGGTATAGTGACCATGACGTTTGTGGATGATTAAAGAGTTCATTTTGGCTATTTATTAAAGTGAATATCATCCAAAGCGCAGTGGTATCTAACCCCAAATATTCGGGTAAGATGACTAATTGTAACTTTATAAATCATGACCCGATTGTTTTCAAAGATTTTGATTGAGTCATATATGCAAAACGCTTGTAAGTTTAAGTACAAAAATATGAAATGAAAATATTCAGATTTAATATGAGTTTTAGGGTAAAAAAGAAAAAGTTGGGCAACTTCCCCCGATTCACTATATAAAAAAATTAATCCAATTACAACTTGTTTTGAATTTTTTTCGGGTTTTTGTTTAAGGGGATCATTTTGAACCAGTTTCCCTTACATGATTTCTTAATTTCACCAAATCAGTTTGCAATTAGAATGATGGAAATGCCAAATTACACCTGAACTTTTTAATATCAATATAAAAGTAATTTTTAGCCTAAATTTTACCGATAAGTTCATATTTACGTCTAATAATAGACTGAACCATCAAAATCGCAAATCATATATTGAAGAAAATAATTACACATTTTCAAAAATTGAAAAATTTAAGCGGGATAGTGGGTTAGTTAAAGAAAATTTAGATGCTCAATCCTAACTAGTCATCCTCCAAACAGATATTATTCCTTGCAATAAAATCCTTCTCAAACAAACATCTGATACCAAATAGCTAGATATCTTAACCATAACTACAACATAGCAGAGGAACGATTAGACAAAAATCAATTTCTAATGAGATTATAACAAGAAAACGAAACTGCTGTCCAAAATGTGATTTATTTTTTTTTTAAACCATAGATTTATATCGGAAAAAAATTGGATAAGTTAGATGAACTTACAAGTAAGATAAAAAAAACTTATGGTTGTTGGCCATTGTTCGTCAAGAATTCTACCACAGATTAAATTGCTTGTTGCAGCAGACGGCTTATTCGGAAACTAATTTAACCACGTTTCTTTAACTGATATTGACATAAAGAATTTATTTTATATTTTAATTTTTGTAATTAAATTTGCTTTGCAATTTGAAAACACCAACTATATTTTATTAAAAAAACAATTTGCTTTTTCATTTAAATAAGTGCTTTAAAGAAGTGAATGTTACTACAACTAATGAAATTTTTTTTTTAATATTTCTTTTTTTTCATTTAAATAAGTGCTTTAAAGAAGTGAATGTTACTACAACTAATGAAATTTTTTTTTAATATTTCTTTTCCATTTCTTCTTTGTTGATTCATTTTCTTGTATAAATATCGAAAATACAGAATATTCGATGAGCACTGGTCAACTTCTTTAAATTCTATTATCTTATATGCAAGTTCTTCTAACTTATCAAATTTTTCCTGTATGATCCATGATTTCACCTGATTCACAAGAATAAATAAATCACATTTCCCCATGTCAGGTGATTGTATATGCCACGGATAGCAGTTTCCATTTCCTATATTAATCTCATTGCAAATTGATTTGGTAAATAATCGTATGCTATATTGTTGTTAATATTCCTCTATTTGATGCATTGATGATTTAATATCATCAAATAGATGCTTTTTAAAAATTGAATTATATAAAATTTAGAAAATTTAGATGCTTTTTTGAGAAATATTTTATTACAAGAAGGGATAACATCTGTTTGGAAGAAACTAAATAGGTTAGAGCATCTAAATTTGTTTTAACTACTATACCAAAAGGAATATTTGTTTAGACGTTTCTATTGGCGGATGGCGGATGGCGTGTTAACGGGGTTTGCCTATTCCATTAACATGGAGAAGATCCGTTCCTCCAAATTTCTTGGCGGTCAGAGAGGGTGGCGTCTTATCGGGGTTTGACTGTATATAGTCTAATATAGTTTAGTTGTCGATTATTTCCGCGATTCTCACTTCACTTCTGGATCCCTGACACGTCGCTTACTCACTTCACTTATAGTATTTCGGCCAGAATCCTGAAGTGCGCTCGTCTATATAGATATCCTTCACTGTGCTAAAGCAACTCGGTCTAAACTGCTCCTGCTCTCATATCTGACATTTCAACATTATAAACGGATGGACAAGCAGTTTTTCGATACTTTCTGATCCCAAAATTTGGTATAAGGGATCTGGTAATCAATTTTCAAGAAAAATATTTGAATAATTTTTAGATTTTTTTGTTTTAGTTCAAGAATCTCTTTTGTTATTATTATTATTAGAAAATTTTTTCGGAAAACAGTTTGCTCGAAAAACTGCTTTTCCATCCGTTTTAAAAAAATATATGTGACCTATATATGCTTTCTTTAAATAATTATTTTCTAAATTAAAGAAATTCTCTTGTTATTATCAAATAATGCAGTTAACAATAAATTGTTAAGCTACGGTAATATTAATAGAAAAAAAAAAACAGATGCATATTAATATTTCAATCTTCTCGTTTTAATGTTTTTATGTTTCTTAACCAATTAATTTTATTTATTAATATTATAATTTAATTTAAAGTAATATACAAACTTGTCAAATAATAATGTAAGTTTGAGTTTTTATAAACATGCGCCGCAGATATAAGATGCTTTAAGTTTATATTTTTTATGTAAAAAAAAAAAATAATAATAATACAATATCTAATATTATAGTAACACTGAAACTTAAGTAGAACTAATTAAAAGCAAGAAACAATAGCAAAGCCTTACATTTATTGTTGTATGCTAGCAAGTTTTATTAAAATTTAGGTTCCCATATCCTGTTTTTTATGTAGGCTATACATATAAGATCTATGCAAAAAAATAGATTCCTTTATTAAACACTGAAAATATTTGTATTAAAACTGTACTCCTATAGGATATCTATATATACTGAACTAATTTATAGTATTACGTTTTAATTTATTAATTCTCAGCAATTTTTCCAAAATAACAAATAATTCATTATTGCGGTTTGAGGGCTAAAACATGGAGTCACAATAGAAAAAGTAGTTGTAAAATATAGCGATTCTCCATTTGATATCTTTATTTATTTATAGATTGCAAGATTGGTGCAAGTTTTTTTTTTTAAATATTATTGGTTAAAAATATTTTATTGAACTCAATTTTTAAAATATTCAAGCATATTATATTTGTTTTTGTGAATTAAAAAATAGGGAGATATCGTTTAATAATTAAAAAAATATATATATTTTGAAAATAATTTCTAGAATTTTTTTTTAAATACTGAAAAAAAAAGATTAATGAATATAATAATATTTCAAATTCAAAAATATAAATTCAAACAAAAATTTAACAATAAATTTTTTGATGTTAGCAAACATTTTAAATTATTATTTTCAACATTCCTGTTATTATTTATTTAATAATTTTTATATTATGAATTTTTTCCTCTATAAAAATTTTCTACTGAAAGGAAATAATATTAAATTTAATTGTGTATATATTAAAATCCTACGCCAGGGGTTCACAAAGTTTTGCCTAGGTGGGCCAAATTGTAAATTTCAAAATATTTGGCTGGCCAAAAAAGTGTTATGGAAAAATACGTTCAAATCGATAAAAAGTTAGACAAAACAGAAAGATTTATACTAATTTTATAACATAATCGTTCTTTATTTATGACAATAATTACTTTTTATTACAAACTGTTTAAAATAACACATTTCAAAAATAATTAAATAAAAATAACTGAATAATTTCAATTTAAAAAAAAAAAAGAAAAAATAATAAATTTATCAGTCTGAAGTGTGTGACTTGTACAGTTGCTTTCTTTAATAATATCATTGAGCCTTGGTTCTAAGTCGGTTGAATGTATTCCTTCCGATCTATTGAGCCTTGGTTCTAAATCGGTTGAATGTATTCTTAACATAAATTGGTTCTAAGTCAGTTGAATGTATCCTTAACACAGCTTGTAAATGTTCCAATATCATTGACCCTTGGTTCTAAGTCGGTTGAATGTATTCTTAACACCTCTTGTAAATGTTCACCAGTTAATTTGATCTCAATTTGGACTTATTAATACTCGTGATTGAGAAAGTTTTTCCACTTACATATGCGAAAAAACTTTCTCAATACATATTTGGAAGCAATTATACATGTATTTTTTAAACTGAACAATTTTCAATTATAATATAGATAAAATTTATTTATTTTTTTGTAAAAATGTAAATTATCTCTATGAATTCAAGATGATGGATGATCTGACATCGCTGGCCGCACCTTGTGAACACCTGTCCTATGCAGTTAAATTTGCAATTATTTCCTTATCTGGGTAATATTTTTAATAATTATTCGAATTATTAAAAATATTTGCTTAATTAACAAAATTCGTGCATATATTTTGTGCATGTCTAAAAACATAATTATGATTTCTAATATTTATGCATTGCTTATTTTTGAGGAAATACAGTGGATTCCGCTTAATTGAGACACGTCGGGACCATGCCATTTTGGCCCAATTAAGCGGCTCTCCCATTAAACGAAGTAATAATAAATTCTTAAATAAAATATGTAATTCGTAGATAAATAAATAATAGTAAAAACTAATAATTACGTACCTATTTTAATGCTTTATTAAAATAAGTACCTAATTATTAGTTTTTTACTGATTTCCTCTAACTTCTTCAACGCTGGGCCGCTGATATTCACGCCTTGCCCTCACTATAGAAATCCATTGATCTAATGCTTCTTCGACTTCTGAATCCTTTGCATCACGAAATCCACATTGATTCTAATGCTTCTTCGACTTCTGAATCCTTTCCATCACGCTTTCTTTTGACTAATGCGCTTCTTTGACTTCTGGATCCTTTCCATCATGCTTTCTTTTGAATGTTTCCTTCTTCGACTTCTGAATCCTTTCCATCATGCTTTCTTTTGGATGTTCCTCACACCTTGCCTGCTTACTATAGAAAACCATTGATCTAATGCTTTTTTGCCCGCTAACTATAGAAAACCATTTGATCTAATGCTTCTTCGACTTGTATCTTAACTATAGAAATCCATTGATCTAATGCTTCTTCAACTTCTGGATCTACTATAGAAATCTATTGATCTAATGCTTCTTCACCTTCTGGATTCTTTTATCACGCTTTCTTTTGGATGTTCCCGAAATTTCTTTCTGTAATGCCCAATCGAAATCCATTGATCTAATGCTTCTTCGACTTCTGAATCCTTTCCATTGTGCCTCTGACTTCGTCTTCAACACTGGACCGCTGATATTCACGCCTCGCCGCTAATTATAGAAAATCAATTGATTCTAATGCTTCTTCGACTTCTGAATCCTTTCCATCACGCTTTCTTTTGACTAATGCGCTTCTTTGACTTCTGGATCCTTTCCATCATGCTTTCTTTTGAATGTTTCCTTCTTCGACTTCTGAATCCTTTCCATCATGCTTTCTTTTGGATGTTCCTCACACCTTGCCTGCTTACTATAGAAAACCATTGATCTAATGCTTTTTTACTGCCCGCTAACTATAGAAAACCATTTGATCTAATGCTTCTTCGACTTGTATCTTAACTATAGAAATCCATTGATCTAATGCTTCTTCAACTTCTGGATCTACTATAGAAATCTATTGATCTAATGCTTCTTCACCTTCTGGATTCTTTTATCACGCTTTCTTTTGGATGTTCCCGAAATTTCTTTCTGTAATGCCCAATCAAAACCATTGATCTAATGCTTCTTTGATATCTGGATCCTTTCCATCACATTTTCTTTTGGATGTTCCCGGAATTTCTTTCTGTAATGCCCACTCCTCATGCAGTTGATCTTCTTGTTGTAGGAGACGCGCTATGGTAGATTTTCGTTTATTTCAGCGATTCATGATCTTTTGATTTTGGTACACCAGTTATATCAGCGAGTCTACGATAGCTTTATTTTAAATGGCTGGCTTTTAATTTTATCCAGCCAAGCAATTTTACTCGAAAGTATAAAATCTTTTCTTGGCATCTTGGCAAAGATTTAAAAATTTTAAATAAAATCGATACAGTAAATGAATATCGTCATGGTACAGTAATGGTAGACTCTTAAGTAGACGCATACTTGCCAGATTCACGACGATAGGTAACTAATTCTCATCACGCTAGTGTTGCCGAATACAGTATTGTTATATATTATTTATCAACAATGATATTTATAATTTTACTAAAGAATGGATGTTTATATTAGTGCGGCGACAGTGTGTCGACGATATGTATGTAATAGGACGCGAAAAAACGACTCGCTCCATTGTGTTAACTCTGTATTGTCTTGTAGAAAGGTTTAACCTGAAAAATTACCGATACAATAAAATGTTATAATTTTTATATAAGGATTTTTTTAAGAAAGCACATAAGTATTATTGTATGTAGTATTGCCATATTTTCGAAAAATCCCTAAAATATATCAAAAATTGAAAATTCCTTTTCTGCTACTGTCCCAATTAAGCGTTTAAATTATGTATTAGTTTATTAGTTTGGTTTTCGTTTTTTGAGATTTGGCCCAATTACGCGGCTGTCCCAATTAAGCGGAATCCACTATATATTATTTCCCCGAATATAAAGGGAAATAATTTATTAATTCCCCTTATTTTAGAGGAATAGATTGCATAAAGATGCTTTGATTATACTGTAGTGATTAAATTATTTTAGATAGTATTGAAGAAAATTAATGTTTTAAATTTATACACAGAAAATATTCGAATCTAATAAATGTCTTTAAGTTATTATAATATTGTATATAGATATGAAATGAAAGAAATATTATAAAAACTTTTTAAAGCATTATTTATTCATCAAATATATAATAAGGAAATGAAAAAAAGCATTACATTGAAGTATGTATTCAGTTTAAATGGATTAAAAGATCACGTTATTTCTGTTAGTAATTTTGCATTACTGAATTAGTTGTGCAGTCAGTATTAGAACATTTATTTAAAATTGAGTGGATCAGTAAATTATGGAGTCAATGATACAGCCCATATTCTCCCAAAAACCCTTTAATTAAAAATAAAATATTTTCAATAGATCTACTGATCTGCATACACTGTATAGTATTTATTTAAAAATAAAAACCATTAAAGCGTATTATAAGAGATCAATATAAATCTTCAAACTCTGTATGTTAATATAATGATTAATTTTACCTGCATGCTGACTTAATTACTGATGTTTGCTGTTCTGTTAAGAAAAAATTTTGTTTTATTTATGGGAGAAATTACCTTTTCCCGCACTGAAATTCAGTTTATTCTTATATCATTACATCTATACATGAGAGAAAAACAATAAATGTTTTAACTTTACTCATTATCTAAAATTTTCGATCTTTTATCATTAAATGTCACCTCAAAAATATATCCTCTTTTGATCATTATTTGCCAGTTTTTAAATTAATATTTTAAGGCATCAGTATTTATATCGAATTGCGAAATTGTCTACAAATCAAACTAAAGTTTTCGATTAAAAAGGTTATAAATTTTTATATGATTTGTATGAATAAATCAAATTTAATTATATTATTATTTCATAAATAATTGAGATACCCGGAAATGATAAATTTTCTCTGGAGGGGAAACTATTTAATGTAGATTAACTGGTTTCTAGTGAAACATAAAAACATTTGGTCTAAAAACTTATACTTGATTGAATATCTGGGTCAATAAGAAAGTAAATCACAAATGAATCCGAAAAATCTTTGTTATACGTTATCATTATTTTTCTACTGAAAATGTTAAACATTATAAATATTGATTAAAAATAATTTAATCAATATGAAGTATCTCTCCTGATAGATTCTTCAAATTTTGTCTAAAATAAAAAGCAAATTACTGGTACATTATTTCAAATATAATTTGTGTCCATTAAATCTTTTTAGATAGTGTTAGATGAACGTCAGTTTTAAAATTTTAATTCATCATTGACTTCCTGTTTGGAATAAAATTTTTGTAAAAACAACTTATTTAGGCCAAACTTTATTTTCTTAACGATGATCCAATGAAATAAAAAAAATTAATGCAAAAGCTGAAAAAGAGAACTGTCATTTCTATTCACTTTTATTAACAATTTATTTGCTCTAAACATTTTATTATATTAAATATATTTCTACTTTTCTATATATTTTCTGAAATTTCCATTATATTCTGCCTATTGTATAAATTGCCTACATTGATTTAAAAAAATAAATAAATATATAATAATAATATCAGTTGAACCGAAATTTCTCGGGAAAAATTTCATAGAAATTTTTCCCGAGAAATCAGAGAAAATTTCAGAAAATTTTCTCGAGAGATTTTCCCCGATCAAAAAATATTTTTTGATCAGAGAAAATCTCGGGATCCCGATTTTTTTGATCGGGGGAAGGATTTTCGGAATTTTCCGAAATTTTTTTATTTTCAGATTTTTTTATAGATGGGATCTAATATCTATCTCGGGATTTTTCACGAAAAATTTCTTAGAAATCCCGGGATTAAGACATTATTCATGATATATATAGTATACTGTATACGTATATACTCTACTATGCTTGATAGATGACGTGTAAGTTAATTATTAATAGAACTTCCGAACTCTAACTACTGGATTTATAGACTTGAAACTTGGCATGGAAATAGATATTAGATCATATCTAAAAAAACTCTGAAAATCCAAAAATCTTAATTTAACAACCACAAAAAATAATAAAATTTAAAAAATAGTTTTTTTTTGTCGATAGATGGCGAGATATTTTTTGCTCATGCTTTTGCATCATAGATGTTTTGCTTAAACCATTCATTGCTTAAATAAGATCTATTTTATTATTAATCATATTTTAATTATCAACTATAATTATTGTATTTAATTTCTGCGATTAAAAACATTAAAGAAGAATAAAACATTATTTAAATTAAAAGCTTAACGCCTTGATTAATTATTCATCATCCTTCTTACGTCATATTTGGAGAGAAATGTCGATGTTGATTAACTGACAAGCCAATATAACATCAACAATTTTCACCATGATGCTTGCGATTTATATTTAAATATATATTTTTTAAAATTAATCCTCAATTTTTGACAGTTATTTATTTTATTAGAATGAAAGTACAGTATAAAATCGTTACGGATTAAATTGAAATTTGACAGTGGAATTAAGTCACTAGAAAATACGATCTTAAAACAATCAAACTAGGTGTTTTTTTCGATTGATCCACACATGAACAGGAAGGTCATGGCCTGGGAAACAAATCAAGACAAACTATCTTCAGAAACGGAAAAAATTATTTCGCTGATAAGTTTGATTGTTCCCTGTGGATACAAAAAAATGCATTTCGGTTTCATCAGTTTTGTCAAGAATATGCAAAGACAATCATACATTGAGCTATACAGACAAAAAATTAAAAGAATAAATTTAAGAACAGTTTAATGAAATTTCTTGTAAAAACATGATATTAGCCGAGAACACCGCAGAATTGGCAATTTTGAAAAGACAAAATACATTGGGAAACATGTTTTTAATTTTAATTATAATTTATAATTAATTATATATATATATTAATGGCTTTTACGACAAATTGGAGTGTTTTACCAAATAAATTAAAAGAAAAATTACAAAAAAATTAAGATCAATAAATATTTATCTATTTTTTCCTTTTTTCCTCCTTTTTCCTTTTTTTTCAATATTCATATATATATTTGTTTATCCGAGTTGGAGATATCTTGTAAACAACATGACGATCAGATGGGAATAAACACTAAAAAACCGAAACTTTATCTCAATAAAGAAACAAATCTTTGTGGAGATAAAGTTACTCTAATATGTTAATTTTTTAGTCAATAGATGACGCCACTTTCCATTCTTGAAGAATACTAAATGATGGGGCACAATAAGCCTTTCCACAGGCTGATCACCCCTGCGGAGCGGTCAGCCGGATTATGGAAAACTGGTATAGACGGGCCGGACCCGGATTCCATGATAAATATTTTCAAGGGATAGGACTGGAGATTCGAAATCGGGTCCTCCAGAGTGAAAAGCCAAAGAGTTTCCACACAGCCAATCCGGCCGACCTAATATGTTAATTACGTTATATATAAACGTCTTATACCCATCAATGCTTTTTTGTCAATAGATGACGCCATAATCCATTCTGGAAAAATATTATGTGGCGGGGCGAAACAATCCCTACCACAGAAAAATCCCTTCCAAGATTGTAGAGAACGGGGATCTACGGGTCGGCCTGGACCCCATGATAAATATTTTCAAGGAGTGGGACCCGAGATTCGAACCCGACCCCATGATAAATATTTTCAAGGGGTGGGACCCGAGATTCGAACCCAACCCCATGATAAATATTTTCAAGGGGTGGGACCCGGGATTCGAACCCGCCCCTATGATAAATATTTTCAAGGGATGGGACCCGAGACTCGAACCCGGACCTCCAGATTGGAAAGCCGAAGCGTTTTCACGCATTCAATCTGGCCGACTTTACTCATCGATATTGGCAGCCAGATGGCCGAGTGGTAACGCTGTCGGCGTGCCACGCAGGAGGACCAGGATTCGCGTCCCGGTGCGGCATCTCCTGAAAAGTTTTTTCGGGCCTGGCCCTTCACCATCTGGCCCCCTTCCATGGGTGTGGGTGCAGCTCGTGGTAGGAACTGGTTCCGCCCCTTAGTAATCTCCCTGATTGGAAAGGGGCGTAAAAGTACAAAAAAAACCAGCGATGCTTTCCTGATATTCTTGAATCCTCAATTTGGCTGGATTGGCCGCATGGAAACATTTTAGCTTTCCTCAAAGGATCCGGCTTCGAATCGCTAAATTTGTTTATATGGTCCGGCTCGACGATTCTCTCTTTTCTACAATCAAAGGTAAGCAGCCTGTAATAAAACATGTTTATGTGTCATTTTCTTTTTACTCAACAAAGTGGAAAGTGGCATGGTCTATAAACAAAAACTATATTTGTGATTCCTACAATAAAAAGAAAAAAATTTGCAATATGAAAAATGAATTTTATTATACCATTTTCTAATCACAGTGATCATTAAGTAGTGGAGTTAATATAGGCCCAACCACAGGCTAGTCACCCCAAGTAGGGGCCAGCCGAGAATCAATAGCCCGGATCTAAATCTCCTGATACAGATTTTTGAGATGGAAATTGGGTTTCGATCCCAGATTAAATGACGAGTCAGCTTTTGTTTGCATTTTTATACTAGATAATGTTACCAATTGGTATAAAAGTGATATACGGATTGAACGTTAATTTCACGAATTCGTTCTGTCCTGTTTCGCGATCGTACCACAATCAAAACTAATTTTCTCCACTTCTGGATGGAGTCAGCCGGATTGACCGCGTGGAAACGCTTCGGCTTTCCACTCTGGAGGACCCGGGTTCGAGTCTCGGGTCCCACCCCTTGAAAATATTTATTATGGAGTCCGGGCCCGGCCCGTCGATCCCCGTCCTCCACAATCCGGCTGACCTCTCCGCAGAGTGGGCAGCCTGTGGAAGGTCTTGTTTCGCCCCGCCACGAATGGGGATGGCGTCATCTGTTAACAAAAAAAACCGCTTAATGGAAAACAGCTTTCGCGTGGCCAATCCTGCGAACTTGGTAATCGGTAGTGGTTGAAAAGTGGTATTAATACAAAATTATATAATTACTGTATCTATAATCAAGATAACCTCTTACGTCGGTCGGATAAAGCGGTGAAAACATGATATGCTTCCACTCTGGACCGGGTTCAATTCCTGGGTCCAGTGATGGGATTCAACCCGATTCGTACCAGTTCGGCCGAACCAATACAAAAATTTTGTTGAATTCGGCGAACCGGTTGTTAAAATAGCATTTGTAATCAGGTTTCTTTCTAAGATACAGTGAAAAGATGGTTAATGATAAATCACACAGTCGATGATGCTCGGATTAAAGTGAAGAAAATTGCAAGTGACAACGCCAATCAAAAAGCAATATGGAAATATTTTAATAACAGTTTTATTGTTTTTTTGTCAGGTATTAATATTTTTTCATTAATATTTTAAAACTTTCTTACTCTATAATCTAGTTTTGTACCTCTTTTTTGTTCTTATTTGAGTATTAACTGTATGAAATAATAAATTACTTTTGGTATATATTTTTTAATAGTTAATATGGTCATTAGGGCATTGAACCGGTTGTTAATTTATTTGAATCCCACTGCCTGGGTTCCACATCTTTAATTTTTTCGGGAGGGATCTGGGCCCGGCGCGTTGAATCCCATCCTCCATCAGTCCATCTGACGGTTGATCCAACCAAGAGTGTAGGCGGTTTGTAGTGAATGTCCCCCGCTTATTTATTTATTTCTCTCAACGTACAATAAAATACAATAAGAGCCCTCTATAAAACAAATAACCCAACAAAAACAAGAAAAATACCTACAAACAGAGTTAAGAATGATACATATTATAGTTAGCTGCAGCTCTTAAAAATAATGAATTTTTGTATTTAACAGTATGAAAATTAGGTATATGTAAAAATTCATATTTTCTAGCAAAAAATTAAGGCACATTATACTGGATCTTAGAAGATGGGAGCTTTCCACAGATATAATTAGAAATATTTTTTATGTCTGATGAAATGAGTATATCATGCACTGGCCTAATATTTAACAAATCGTAAAGATCCTGTTTATTGGTATATTGTGCATAAAGGATATTATGAATTTTAAATATTCTATAACTAATACCATTAGTTATACCACTGTATAACTAATGGTATCATCAATTTTTTTAAGTTGTGAAGAAGAGGTAAAACTGTATACAGGAAGACAGTAGTGCAGATGAGAGAGAACAATAGAATGAACCCAGATTTTGAATAGCTTAGAATCTTTGACCTGTCTAAAGTAACGCCACCAGTGGCGGCTCGCCCATTAGGGCTGCAGGGCTGCAGCCCTCCCAGCAAAATGAAAATTTTAAAATATTATAGCTATTACATTACTATACGATTATTTCACAAAAACATATTTTTTCCGTTCGTAGTATATTTATTTTTGAATTGTAGGTACTAGGTACCTCGATAGGCGCTCTGTATTGTATTGTATGAGTCAGTGCGATTGCGTACTCATCAGGGCTGTAGTCAGTGCAGACCGAGTCACACCGCATAGCCAGTGTATTGGCTGCAGTCAGTGCAGACCGAGTCACACCGCATAGTCAATGTACTGAACAGCAGTATGTGTATTGTATGAGTCAGTGCGATTGCGTACTCATCAGGGCTGCAAAGTGCAGACCGAGTCACACTGCATAGTCAGTGTATTGAGCAGGTGGGGTAGTATATTGAGCAGGTGGGGGTAACCCGTGATATACGTTTTGTGATATGTATATCGTGGGTTGCAAACATTGCAGTCCGCACTACGTATTTTAGTACGTATTTTATTATAATTTTTTTCAGCCCTCCCACAAAAATCATCCACGAGCCGCCACTGAACGCCACATAAAACCAGTTTTTTTAAATATATTAGAACAAATATGGTCAATATGAGTAAATTAAGTCTAGAGGTAAAGTATACTCCAAGATCAAGATGAGTATGAAGTAAAGGAAAATAGCTATTATTAAAGTAAACAGTTTCAGACAAGTCAGTTTTAGGTTTGATGGAGAATTTCATAAATACTGTCTTATCAGTGTTGAGTTTAAGATTACGATCATTTAACCATGTTTGTAAAAGGAAGAGATCAGAGCAAAGAATGTTAATATCAGAATTAATTACTTTAATATCATCAGCATAACCAATTACTTTTGAAGTAGTTAAAGAAAAAATCGGATTAAGGTATAAAACGAATAATAACGCACCAAGTGATGATCCTTGCAATACACCAACATTTGGGAAAAAACTGTCAGATAGAATACAATTGTGTTTAACAGTATATTTACGATTAGAAAGAAAGGAGATCATCCAATTAACGAAGATAATAAGTTAAATAACATCTTAAGTGTATGGTACAAAACAGATAAATCGATACTATCAAAAGCAGCAGTTAAATCTAGAAAAACAGTATCAGTTCTATGTTTGAAATTAGTAAAGATTAGAGAAGTAAATTCAATAAGATTAGATGTCGTACATTGAAAGCTTAGTACCACCGTGTGGAAAGCGGTACAAAAAAGATGTCCTTTAGTTGCTTTCACGATGACCACATATCACTTACAATGAAAGCAACTAAAGAGTGTCATATCTCTTCAGTAGGATTGGCCGAATGGCAAGTACGCTGGCTTATCACCTTGGAAGATCCGAAGTTTACTTAAGGAACAAATACCTCCAGTTTTTTAGGAGGGATCCAGGTTCGATTTGTTAAATTCAGTCCTTCTAGATTCCTTGATCCCATCATGGGTGTTGATCAGCCTGTGATGGGCTCAAAGTGGCCGCCGCCAAATATAGTAGGTTTCATGTGCGATAGGGCAGTTTAATTAAAACTAATCTAACTTTAATGAATTGGACGGCTAATGTACAACTTCGCTGAAAAGATCAAAGAAATATTAGCTGCTGTTATAAAAAAAGTATGTATAATTCATACAATTATAAATTTCACATAAATAATAAATATCAAATGTTCTATGTTCTATAATATCGAATTTATCATCATCGATACAACACGTTAATAAATTAAATAATATACTGTAATTAAAATGATATGTATTAAATTTATTTTATCAAGCCATTCATGGCATAATAAAACATGAATGCACGGATAAAACCATCGTTGGATAAAATCAAAAATAAATGTTTTCATGACTTGACTGAAAGAATCATTTTTTATGATTTTTCAGTTCGAATATTATTACTGATATAACAAATAGAAATAATCTTATCTTAAATAATCTTCTCTCTAATGTTAAATAATCTCTCATATATAATCTCTATAATTGTTTTATATAAAAATTATTGTTTAATCTACAATAGATTTCCCATACAATCTATACTTAATCAATATACATTTAAATTATATTTTTTATTATTGCGTTTATTTATATAATAAAAAAATCTGCTTTATTTTCAGAAGAAATAATTTATAAAATGTTTTATACTTAATTATAACCATAACCATGGTCTATTATAGACCATTCCATAACTATGAAGAAACGGCAACGTTATAAACTGTAATTTATATTATGATCTGAAGAAACACGTGATTATTAATTTACAGTGGTTTTTTCTTGTGTTGGTAGTAAATGTGATGTTACTATTTTATTCTTAGTGAAGTTTATACATATAGTATGCAGCTTTTCAAATGCATACGATCGGTTCACATAAATATTATATTAAATAAACGAATCGATTCTTATAAAATGGACAACCTATTTATATGTATGTAATTTCACCATTTCATAATATTAAAATTTAATTAAAATTAAAGGAATTATTGTGAATAACCAAAGTAATTATTAGATATTAAATTTTGGTTTCGGTACAATTTTACATTAGCGCCATATGAACAAAAATAGTACAGATAGAAAGATAACGAGCAGGGTTTTCCAAATTATCTTTCGATTTGTACCCCTATTTTCGTTCCTATAGCGGCAAAATAAAATTATGCCTTTGTAGGATATACAGTATTAGAATATTTGAATAATTTATTTCAGAAACCAAAATTTAATATCCAATAATTACTCTGGTTATTCACTGTATAATTCCGATCAATAAGAGAATAAAAATTCACTTTATTACAAAAAATATTTAAGTAACATTATAAAAAAAATCATATTTAATTATGTTAATTATTCTCTCTTACAGATCGGAATTAACCACAGAAATAAATATCTGATTTGATTAATGTGAAAAATTAATATAAATATTGAAAATAAGTCATGATTTAAATTGTTTATATTAAATATGAATTTAATAAATTTTATATATTCATATTAACAAAATCAAATCAGAAGAAAGACAACAACAGCTTCATTATATAAATTTTTCCATTGTTTACCAACTCAGATAAAAAAATAAATCTATAGTATATAAACTGTATTTTCATTATTTTATGTTTGTAAATAGTGTGTGTACTTTTATTGTTTGAAGAAATAATAAAAGTACACATACTATAATCTAATTTTTAATAAAATTTATAAAGATTTAGTTAATTGCTTAAGAAAATAAAGAATTTCTGTTTAAAAGTTATAATTAAATCTTTTAGAAAGTACAAAATAAATTTTTTTTAATTAAAATTAACATTTTAATTGATGATAATTATATTTCAGCAAAAATGTCAACATATTCTTGGAAAGAGGCTTCAAGCATTATTATTGCTGCTAAACCCTCTCTACAGACTATAGTTGGAAAAGACTTGAGTAATATGATGGCAGCACAAAGTAAAAATCTTAATCCATCAAAATTTGATTATCGTTTATTAATGTTAAAAAGAAGTGGAGTTAGTTCTTTTATGGCAAATGCTTATGTGTTTCCAGGTGGTATGGTAGAACTCTCAGATTTTTCAACAAAATGGTGGACTGTTTTTAATAATGCTGGCATAAGTAATGAGAATCTTAAGCAGCTTTGCTCTTCTATAACAGGACCAAGACCTCCTATGTTTCAGAATTCTGTTACTCTTAGTAAAGCAAATATATCAAAAAATGATCATTTTCCCACTGATTTAACAATGCGAATAGCAGCTATTCGAGAAACATTTGAAGAAACAGGAATTTTGCTCTTAACATCAATAAATTATAAAAATGATGAAATGCCTGTCTATACTTCAGAGCATTTGGACCTAAAATTGTGGAGGGAAAAAGTTCACCAAAATGCATACTCATTTATAGATCTCTGCATGGAAAATAAAGTTTGTCCAAATATTTGGTGCTTACAAGAATGGTGGAACTGGTTAACTCCAAATGTTGGACATCGTCGTTATGATACAATGTTTTATGTTTGTTGTCTTCCTAAAATACCAGAAGCTTGTGTAGATCAAGTTGAAGTTACAGAATTAAAGGTAATAAACTTTATAATATATAAAGTATAGGTAGTTCCTTTTATTATGAACATAAAGCATTCCTGATTTGTAAATTGAAAAGTTTGTAACTAAAATTATGCTAAAACTGTCATGCAGAGAGACTGAACTCACTCTATATACTGTATTGTGCAATTTATATTATAGATTAGCTCAATTAGCATTGTCTTTTATTTGAATTTATGAAAAATGCCTATTTGTAAGATAAGAATTTTTGATAAAAGCTCCATCATCTTGAAATATTGTGGTAACAAGTCAAATAAATAGATTCTTTCCAATAAATTTTATATTATTTCTATTTGTAATTTTTAAAAATTTTTTGTATAATTTTTGAAATTCTTGAAAAATCTGAAAATAAAATATATTCATATATAATTTAGATGTTCATAATTAGAGGAATACCTGTATATTTAAATAAGATTTTCAAAAAGAAATAAATTTCTAAATACAATTGAGTGATTTGACTAACAAGGCAGTTTTATTCTCATGAATATCAACTTTAGATGAACCTACCATCATAGGAACTTCTCATGATTAATAGATAAGCATAAATTATACAAATTCTTAACTTAACTGCTATTTCTAAGCATAAATTATATTTGATACAAGTTCTTAATTATTTACGGAATGATAATGATAAAACATTTTGAAATTCATTTTGTTTTTATAATTACGAATTTATATTGAAATTAATTCTTTTATAGATAGATAAAATAGCTGTAAAATTGAAAGTACCATAAATTTAAATTAGGAAAAATCTTATTTATAAAAAGAAACCTATTTTATCTTTTTCTTCATGTTTTATCATGTTTTATCAAACATTTGATTAATATTACAGACATATTTGTTTTATAATGTTGTTTGGAACATAACTCCCATAATTGCAAGATATGCCTAACTATATTAAATCAGCTCAATTAGCAAGTTCAAACAAAATTTATTGCAGTATAAAGTTTTCGGACTGTACTTCAGTCCCTCCTCAGTACCGTTACACACAATTTAATATTCTAAAATTGAACAGCTTACAGAAATAAAATAATTTAAAAAACAGAATACTTATTATAAACGACACAGTTCTAGAACATTAGATGATTTTTACATTTTTGTAAACATACAAGAGGTTTAAATATAACTAAAGATAACTAAAATAAAATAAAATAACATTTAAATTAAATATAAGCTTGTAACAAGATAATAACATCTACATATAGACTTGACATTTATAAGTGCTGATTTAATATATATGATATTGAGCAAGTTACTTATCTACATGATATATACAGTATACCTAACTATATTTTAAAACAATGTTTTTTAAAATATTTGATTCTATAGCTGTCCAAATTTTACTATAAATTCTCAATAATAATAATTTTATAAGTGCCACCTCAGACCTAGTTCTCACCTGGAGATGATGATCCAAAAAAAAACACATGCATACATATATTTAA
The DNA here is from genome assembly GCA_000484575.1 of Olivierus martensii. Taxonomy (NCBI): domain Eukaryota; kingdom Metazoa; phylum Arthropoda; class Arachnida; order Scorpiones; family Buthidae; genus Olivierus; species Olivierus martensii. The sequence continues at coordinate 981 of AYEL01089867.1, read as the reverse complement.
TTTTTTTATTTATAAATTATTATTAATAAAAAAACCACATTCCAAAATTCCTACAAATTAAATACAGTTTAAATGATCACAGAGTAGTTAGTTACTATCCACATTACATACATATTAATAAAAATACCTGCCTGTGTACATTTGATGTATTTTTAGTATAAAATAATAACAGATAAACATAGGTAGTACAAAACCAAACTGCTTAAACTCTTTCCAATCTTTAACAATGATAACAGCATTATCAGCAGCTGAGTAAACAACTTTAATAACATAGAATTACATCAAACAAACGTTTTTGGCTCTTTTTACAGCCATCTTCAGGTTTTTCACTCAATACAAAAATAATCGTTCTAGAACGCTAAACTATTCTAATGGCGTTCTTTGTTCTATTACCACTTTTTTAAACTATAGGTAGAAAATAAAGCTACGTACAAAATCTTAACTTAACAAGTAGTTTTACATGCTTACTATCAGTCCCCTAGAGGTATACATAAATAATAAATCAAGTCGGTCTACATATATTACTTCTTCATCTTAACTGCATATTCCCATGCTTTCGATATACTTACTACTTTTTCATTTATTAAGCTCTCATTATCTTGCATTTTTACTATCTCTAATGCTTCGGTTAAGTATTTATGCTCCTTATTCGTTACCTGCCTTATCACTCTGGCTCTATCCCACCTTATCCTCGTATCGTCTCCATATGCTTCTATTGCTAGTGCTGTATTTAAGTTTCCATTCCTGATGTCCCTCCTATGCTCCTCCAGTCTCTGTTCCAGAGTTCTGGAGGTAACTCCTGTATATTTTGAGCACTCACTTTTTTGTACCCTCTCTAATGGCACTTCATACACCCCTGACTTCTCTAGCTCTTCCAGAGGCTGTTTATCATTCCTTAGGCTATTGTATATTGTCGGAAGCCTTCTACTCGCTAGTTTCTTCCTTGGTTTTCTATCAGCTTTCTCACAAAACCACATTTAG
>AYEL01089866.1:0-25055 GCA_000484575.1 Olivierus martensii | reverse complement strand
GTAAGTATATCGAAAGCATGGGAATATGCAGTTAAGATGAAGAAGTAATATATGTAGACCGACTTGATTTATTATTTATGTATACCTCTAGGGGACTGATAGTAAGCATGTAAAACTACTTGTTAAGTTAGGATTTTTGTACGTAGCTTTATTTTCAACCTATAGTTTAAAAAAGTGGTAATAGAACAAAGAATGCCATTAGAATAGTTTAGCGTTCTAGAACGATTATTTTTGTATTAAGTGAAAAACCTGAAGATGGCTGTAAAAAGAGCCGAAAACGTTTGTTTGATGTAATTCTATGTTATTAAAGTTGTTTACTCAGCTGCTGATAGTGCTGTTATCATTGTTAAAAATAACAGATAAACAAGAAAAATATGCAATCTATATCAATTAACATATAATTTGTTTATTTATGTAGACTTTTCTACATATATTTCTTGTCTGGCATCACAGCCTTTACAAAATCGGGATTTTCTGGATTTTTATGAATTCATAAAATTCTCCATAGCTCATGTCAAAATTAAGTTTTGTGCATAATTCTGCCTTTATCAGTTCAATCCGTATCCTATTAATGTTATTGGTCCAAGTATTTTATATAATCGAAAAAAATTCTTTCCACATATGCATTATTTATAGTCTAAAAGTTAGACCTGTCCTGACTGACCAAACACAAGAGCCATAGCAAGCACGGCCAACGGAGAGTGGGGACAACTATATAGCACATAGCCAGTATTGTGCTTGCGCCGTTGTAGATGTGAACCACTGACTGCACCAACTATTCTATACAGAAGATATACACCACAGACCTCTTTAGTCCTTTACACACTTTGCATTCAAGTTCTGAATTTCTAATACATTATATAATATTATTTATTTTTATAATTATATGGAGGATTTACTACACAATTCGGAGAAATAATACTTAAACCCAATGCTCGGATACAACTCGCTGAAACCCACAGAGGTGGCAACCCTAATTATATGCTTATTCATTTCTTTTTACTGAAATGTTAATGAAATATATTTTTGAATGAATTAAAAATGAAAAAAATTGTTCAAATACTTAAAAGTCTTATTTCTCTCTTAGGATTATAGACCTCAGTCTGAAAAGCATTCTTCTAAAATTTATTACATGCTATTACTAAATTTTGAGTAAAATTAGTGTTAAATTTAATTATGATGTTCAATGATATAAAATCTTTATAATCATTATAGTTTATCAATTTTTAATTTTAAATAAAGAAAATTATTGCTTGAGATTTTATATATATTTTAATTATTCAGAATAAAAATTGGGATAAGAAAAATTCTTTTTTCTATATATATATTTATGGAAAAAAGAATTTTCTTATCCCATTTTTCTGTAATGATTATAAAAGATCTTATATCATTGAACATCATAATTAAATATGATTCTATATTATATATAATATATATATTGTTGAACAATAAAAGATAGATGCTTTCATGTTTAATGCTTCTTGAGTTACAAACTTAATTTGTTTGTACCTTTTGTTCATAACTCAGAAACTATTTGTATAAGGTACCCAGAAATGCCAAAACCAATGTGTATACATTGATTTGGTGGTACTATATATACATTGAGCAAGTTCTTGTTTATGAGCTAATTTATTCTTAGAGAGCTTTCAAAGTAAGAATATGAAACCAGGAATTTATTTCTCATAGATATAATGTTAAAAACAGATTCTGTTCTCAAAAATGAAATTTGTCCAAAATAATATTAAATAAAGGCTGACAAAATCAATTGTTTATGATGAAACAATGATTTATTTATTTAAATAAATGAAACCATAGCCTTTAAAATCAAGCCAGTTATAATAATAATAAAGAAATTATTTATGTCATATAAATGTTAAAGAATTTTTATTCTTCATTATTATTGATAGATAAGTAGATGATAAATAAATAGATTTTTCTGTATTTATATAAATTTTTTGGAATATAACATTTATAAGTATTAAAATTTTACTACATTTGTGTTTGATATATACAGTATATTTACTATATATATAATTTATTTTTTAAATATTTTTTAATTTTTTTTAGTGGTGTACACCTGAAGCAGTTTTAGAAGAAAATAGAAAAGGATCTGTTTTTCTTGCTCCACCTCAAATTTATGAGTTAACAAGACTTTTGAATTTTCATAAAATTCAAGAATTAAATCAGTTTTCAAAAAACAGAGAATATAGTGGTGTTTATCGTTGGATGCCTGTTATAGCTTCTTCTGCAGATGGTGCAGTTTCATTTCTTCCTGGTAAATAAACCTAATTGTTATTAATTTATAAATAAATAATATAACTAGTAAAAATTAAATTAGTTAATTTAATTAAAGTCAATTAGTATTGAAATAAAATATACTTAAATAAGAATATAATCAGAATTTCACTTTTTACCACAAATTTGTATCTAGATAAAAATGTGACATGTTTTTGCAGTTAAAAAAAACTTCTGAAGAAATATATCACACATTTAGTTTTGTTAAAATAAACATTTTTCTGTTGTTGAAAGATTTTTGATAAAATAATTACAATTTAATGAAAATATCAATGAAACAAACAGCAAAAAAAATTGCTTTATATTCCTTTCCAAATCACTTTTATAGTATCGTTTTGCAATTCGCTGCAGTACATTCCACTCCGTAATGGACTGCGATTGGAGCGTGATATTCTTTCATAACTCTTTCTTCTGGCTTCTGATTGGCGGCTTTGTATCTTTGACAATCAAGGCAACGACTAATATATTCAGTCACATATCTTCTCATACCAGTGAAATAGTATCGTTTTGCAATTCGCTGCAGTACATTCCACTCCGTAATGGACTGCGATTGGAGCATCGTGATATTCTTTCATAACTCTTTCTCGCTCATGGATCGGTACTACCAGTTGAGTTTCTTCGAAGTCATTATCGGAGGAATACTTGTAAAGACCACCGGTCGACATAAGAAATCCTCTATCTGTCCATTTCTGAAAGTCATTCGATGATTTATCCTCGAAACTGGAAATTATTTTAGTGATCTTGGGGTCTTTCAGTTGCTTGGATCGGATATCTTCGGCACTGCAGGATGGCATAACTTCACATAACTCACAGACATCTTGTTCATCTTTATGGTTACAGGGAGGCCTAGACAATAAGTCTGCTACCACATTTTGTTTCCCTGGTAAATATTCCATTCTTATATCAAAATTTTGGATTGTTAACACCCACCTGGCTAGTCTACCTGATGGTGACTTAAGACTCATTAACCACTTTGCAAAGTCGCAGATTAGAGCGAATGTCAATACTATTGATTTTAACTAAAAGCTAGCGACTCTGCAAATTCCAGAGTTCTGCCTGAGCTCAGGTCTTTTATTAAGATCTAATTTAATCAATTTCAAAAACAATCTAACAGGAACGTAACGTCTAATCGACGAAATGAAAATGGAACTCGGAACTTATAACTAAAAGTACTGATTAGGTGTTAGACCAGAACAAACAAATGATGTTAGAACTTATGCTTATAATTGGAATAAATTCTCAAACAAGTTAAATAACAAAAAGATATAAATTTATTAGACTCGAAACACTTACAAAAGTGTTAAAAAATGCTTTATTGAAACTATAATAAAACAACAAGTAATTAATCAACAAAACTTGTTTAATCCAATTCAAAATCTCAACAATCAATTATTCACAAAGAAAAGAACCTTAAATACAATTTAAATTCTACTACCTCCACCTCCGATACAAACTTCAAATAATCGTCGATCTTTACAAGAAATTCAAATGTCACCTTCGCCAATTTTACGTCTGGAATTCAACACCTCAATCGGCTTGTCGACTGCACGATCTTTTATACTCAAGTGACGTACAATCCCATGTTGCCATTTAACAACTTATACGTAACAAGTTCAAAGTTATTAGCTTACAGAGGAATTCATTAATGCCATCATCTTTACAATTAATTTATATATCAAACAACACCGATACAGATCATTCTTATTTTCACATATCAGTTCAGTGGTAAATTAGTTAGATTAGATGATGACGTCATTACCCGGGATAGCTCTTCCGGAGAACGGTTCTGATTCCTTATCACGTGATTGCCAACAACGACGGAGAAGATGGAAGTAAGTTAACTTTTAAACTAAAATATAGTACGTTAGAATATAAGAAAATAATGCTAAAATAATAGAGCGCATAATAAAATAAAAATAGGACAGGTCAAAGTTAACTTCCTCACAACTTTAATAGTTGGTGATTGGTTACTATTTTTAATGGGACTCCTTCGATATAACATCGGAACTTGTTCAAAGCCCATACGATGGCAAGTGCTTCACGTTCTGTGGTGCTGTAGTTTCTCTCGGCTTGTTGAAGTAATCGGCTGGCATACTCTATTGGATATTCATCAGCATCTTCTCCTTGTACGAGCACTGCGCCAATGGCATATCCACTTGCGTTCGTTCTAATAATAAATGGTTTGCTGTTGTTGCTTTGTTGTAGCACAAGCGTTGAAGTTAGTTTTTCCTTTAATATTTGGAAAGTATCTTTCTGCTTTGGACCCCAATGAAATGGAACATTTTTCTTTGTTAGTTCACTCAGTGGTCGGGATAATTCGTCAAATCCTTTGATAAATAGTCGATACCATGAACATGACTGAAGGAACAACTGAACGTCACGCATGTTTCGGGGTTCTCATAAATTCGCTATCGCAACTGTTTTTTCTGGATCCACCTGGATACCTTTAGGTGTAATCAAATGTACGAGTTATTTGACTGTCAGACATGCGAATGAACATTTTTCACGGTTTGCCCTCAGTTTAAATTGTTTAAGTCGATTGAAAACTAATTGCAGATCTCGTATATGATCGTCGAACATTTCTGATAATACTATGATGTCATCCAAATAAACCAAAAGGTGCACAATGCTTAAACCATGATGAAATTGGTCCATCAATCTTTGGAAGGTGGCGGGCGCGTTTTTGAGCCCGAACCTTCCAAAGATTCAAATGTACGAGATATTTGACTGTCAGACATGCGAATGAACATTTTTCACGGTCTGCCCTCAGTTTAAATTGTTTAAGTCGATTGAAAACTAATTGCAGATCTCGTATATGATCGTCGAACATTTAAACTTACGGCATCTGCAAGTAACGAAATGTTCCAAACGGAGTCGTGAATGCAGTTTTATCTCTGTCTTTAACATTCACACTCAGCTGATGGTAACTAGAATGTAGATCCAGTGTAGACATAGCGAATGTTCGTTTCGTAGAATGAAGTAAATCATCCATGCGAGGTAGTGAATATGAATCACTAACTGTGATTGCATTTAGTCGACAATAATCAACACACAGTCTAGTGTACCCCCTTCAGAGTGTTGGCTTTTCCCGGTGACATGCGATAGGGAGGTACCATTACAGGTTGATGATCACTTGTTTTGATGAAATGTTCGGCAAATGGCGTTGGTTCTTCGCTTTCTTCAAAGACTTCCTTATTGGCTTCAAGTACTCGGCTCAGGCGATTTCGATCTTCTACAAATAGGGACTGTCCTTCTTCAGCTCGCAACACGTTTACTGTAGACAACGAGAGTCTTTTCGGTGTTTGTGGCCTACTGTTCTCGAAATAAAGTTCATGGCGAACATCAGGAGTATCGGAGAAACACCAAGTTCGGTCCGCTATAAAAAGGGATAACCCAGCGCCCTCGCAACACGTTTACTGTAGACAACGAGAGTCTTTTCGGTGTTTGTGGCCTACTGTTCTCTAAACAAAGTTCATGGTGAACATCAGGAGTATCGGAGAAACACCAAGTTTGGTCCGCTATATCAAGGGGTTATCCCTTGATATAGCGGGTTATCCCTGCATCTGTAATAAAGTCAATTCCTAGTAGAGTCACATCACATTCTTTCGATAGTACAATGAACGTAGTAGGTACCAAACAATCTGTCAAGTGTACATCAACTTTAGTTACAGGAAGAACTTGAGTTCGTGAGCTTCTGTCAGCTAAGCGCACACTCATCATTTCATTACAAAACTTCTGTCCTTTGTTTAATAAAACTCTATACAAGGACTGAGAAGCGATGCTAACTTTCACAGCTGTGTCAACAATCCCTGTTCCATTAGTGCCTAAAACACTGCTGTTCATGACTTTGTGTGGACATGGATCAACACCAAAAACATCTGCAATATTTAAAACACAAAAGTCTAATGCCGATGAATCGGCATGCTGTCTGCAAGAGGGAGAGTTAGAGAGGATATGCCCCTGCTTACCACATCTGTAGCACTTAAGCTGAGAAATAGCTTTCTCTCATGATATTGTCAAGGACTCTGAAATTGTTTTACGGGCTATTTCCATTTGCTGATTCTGCCGGGCTGCAAGTTTCCTACATTTGTCTTTAATGTGTCCCACATTGTGGCAAAAGATGCAACGGTCCTTTTTCATTTTTTCCTTTAATTTTGCTTTTGATTTTTCCTCTTCGCACAGGTCTTCTATGAGATGAGTTTTTTTTTAGAAGTTCCGTAAAAGTAGCGAATGTGTCTCGAGGAACTTTCTCTCGTATTCTCCTGTTTAAACGGCCATATATCATGTCCAGCTGTACCTCTTCGGTTAAAGTATTGATTGGTAACTGCACTAGTATAGATCATGCTTTACAGATGTATACTTCCTACTCATTCATTTGGCTCCTGTTCTTTGGCAAAAAGTTCTCTATATACCTTGTGGGGTGCTTTTGCTGGACCATATGTTTTTCACAGCAAAACGATCACATCTTGCCAAGTATCTACAGTATTTTTCACCCCATACCACCATTTTGCGGTAAATCCATCTAAAAGCATAGGCAACCCTCACAGTGCATTTTCATCAAAAATTTGAGTACAGTCTTTGTAAATTTCTATGGCATCGATGAAGGCACCTACTTCAGCTTCCTTCGTACCATTAAATCTAGAGGAACACTTTAAGAAATTGCCTGCCTGGATAGGTGGAAGTTTTCTGTGTTCCGTTAAGGGAGTAGTGTTAATTCGAAGATTTTCCAGTAGTTGTTGGAACTGTTCATTAGTCAACATAATAGATTGTGCCATTCTTCCAGATTCTGCTTGTGCGTGACGGCTGCGTAACCAATATCCAGGTGAGTTGCAATTATCTGTGATTTTGGCAGAAGATCCAGCAAATCCAATCAAGATTGGCTAAGCTGTAATAACTTTTTTCAATCAAGCTGTATTCTTATCCACTGGTGTGCGTTGGCACAAATTTGAATCTTCAAGACTTCCAACAGTTTCAAGATTCCGATAGCGTTAGTGAACTCAATTTTAGGTACAGTACAAAATATCTGTAGAAACTTCGTTGATTCGAATAGCCACTAGTTGAGCGCCAATTTTGTTACATTAAAAACTAACAAAATTCCCGTTCACTACCGTGAACGTAACAGTCAATCTATATTCTGTCAGGACCCACACAACTGCACTGGTCAACACCAACTCTCTAACAACAACTTCTCCTCTCTCTCAGTCTTCCCACACCTCCCCCTTTGGGGTGGCAATCACACCCTTTTGTCACGTTACAAGCCTAATTTATATACAAAAAATTTAAGTTATAATATTTCATTTAATTTTAATCAAAAAAGTTTCAAATTTTTACAGTTTATTATGCATTTGTTCTAATTCTAAAAGTTGAACGATTTTTAATGTTTTGTTTTTAATCACAATATTTCATTCCATATATGATATCAACCAAAAAACAATTTCTTTTATATGAAATCTTATCATTCAATTGAAATTACTGTTATTTTTGGATAGCAAGTCCACTGAATAAAACAAGCCATGTATAAAGAAAATGGTTCATATTTTTAAAAACAATCTTTAAAAAACACAGTATTATACAGATTTTGATTAATAAAAATTAATTGAAATTATGTCATATAATTAGTTCAAAAGTAACAAATTAATTAAAATATTGTTATTTTTATTGATAATTTATATTTATAGTTATGTTTTTCTTCATTTAGTAACTTTAAAAATTTATAAAAAAAATTACAATAAAATTTAAATAAATAAAAAAAAAAGCCCAACATATACAAAAATTGTCTCCTCTCATCATACATATCTATAATATTCTTTACTGTAATTGGCCTCAAGATGCTTTAGCCCAATACCACTTGTTGCACAGTAAAGTAAGCATGGCTGGAATATTCCAGCAAGCGAATGGTTGACATAAAATTATAAAAGTGCCATGTCCCTTTAAATAGCAAGATGTTTATGTTCAGATTTTCTTGTTTTTTGCACATAGATCAGTAAAAATGAACCAAAAACAAACAATTAAGAATATATTATTGTTTATTTTAACAAAATTAATCAATATTTTCATATTACCATCATCAAAAGTGCATATTTTCAGCCAATAAGCACAAAAAATTCAATCTGCAATATCTGTATTAATTAAATCAGGATTGAATTTTTTAACCCTTTATTTACTGTTTTCTATTCCACTTCCATAATATGTAGACATGTCAATGGTTGACAGAAGCCAATTACACAATATTTGTATACACATCACATGTAAGCAATGGACCTCAATGAGTTAATTTATATATTTCATAAATTAAGCATTTTATAAATAATTAAAGTAATGCACACTTTTCGTTTAACTGCTTCTTCTACACTAAAATTATAACTAAGTAATAGCAGTTTTCATAGTATTTTTATACCATAATTTAATAAAATTATACCATAATTTAATTTTATTAAATTATGGTATAAAAATAGACATCTCAATACCAGACACACTCAACATCCAGGATGCATTCACCCAAAAAATTAGCAAATACACAGAACTCTCATAAGAAATTAAGCATTTCTGGGGAATGCAAAAGGTAGTCACATTACCCATCATATCATTGGAATAAAAATAAAGTAAAACAATACTACATGACACTTCAAACATAAAAACTTGTCTGCATAACTCTGAGGTGTACATTTAACAAAGTTCATGTGGCACATTTTAATCATATTTTGTTATACTTATGTGCCCTTTTACTATCGGTGTGTTCCGTTCTCAATGCATCTATTACATAGTTACATGTTGGGGAGTAGTTCTATAGCTAATCGATCATTTAACAAATTCTCTCTCCCTTGCCTCATCAATATTTCAATTGTCTCTGTTATTAATGCCTGGGGTTTCTTACTGATCGGTTTTATAATGCTCATTTTATCCCATTCTATTCTCAAGTCATTGGTGTAGGTTTCTATTGATAAAGCTGTAGTCATTTTCCCCTTGGCGATGTCCTTCTTACGCTTCTCCAACCTCTGGACCAGAGTTCGAGTCATCACCCCCTATATACGATGTTTGTTGTTGGGTCTCTAGGTCTACCACTGGTATCATGTAGACCCCTTGTTTCTCCTCATCTTTTCTGGGATCCTTTTCATTCCTTAGCATGTTAAATATCGTTGGTCCTCTCTGAAACTTCAGTTTCTTGTTTGCTCTCCTGGCTATTTTATTTACTAAATTAAATTTTTTAAAACTATACAGCACAGTTAAGTACCCTTCCTGCTGGGATGGCTGTTGAGGTACCTGTGCATTGTTATCAGCTTTCTTGCTAAGGTTCTTCTGTACAGCCCTAAGGATGTTTAATAAAAATGGTTCTCCATACCTGTGCTGCTGACCAATACTTAGAATGTAGTCTACCTCCTACCTCAAAGCGTTAGGCTCTGTACTGTACAATACAGCCCTCCTGAAAAAATAACTAAAGGCTGTTTTCTTATACATCAGTGGGTCATGGGACCAATTGGTTATCAGGACTGGTTCGAATGTAGGTTTTCTGAATACCGATGTCTTCAGCCTACCATTATCTAAGGCTATTTTGATATCCAGATAGTGGATAGTCTCTTGGCTTATTTGTTCCATCCTTAGGGTGAGACCATGTGTCTAGAGTAAGAGCCTTGATAAAATTCTGTAATCTTGTGCTATCCTTCCATACGGTCATAATGTCGTCTATATACTCGTACCTCACATAGAATCTCAAGGCTAGCTGGAACATATATACTCTTTAATTTTCTACATTTCTAAGAACTATCTCTGCCAATGAGCCTGCTATTGGACTTCCTATTGGAACACCTCTAGTTTGTTCGTAAATTTTGTCCTTAAATTTGTAATATGATCCGTAGCATATTAGATGGGCTATTTCTCTTAAATAGAGGTGCCCTTTTCTGGGCTTCTGGGATGTTCACTAACAGAAACCTATAGAGTGCAATGCAAGTTGGCTCGAGACATAGGGACGGGTACAGGCTGTCAAAGTCAAATGTTGCCAGTATGTCTCCTTGGTCCCACTCAATGCTACATATCTTTGTCAAGACATTTGTTGTTACAGTTGTCAAATTATCAGTTTCTCCCAGGATTGTTGCACACCATCAGGCTATAACTTTCTCTAAATTGTATGTCAGTGCCAATCTTTTTTCAACTATCAACCTTGCGGTCAATGGGCTCTTATGGGTTTTGATGTATGCAAAAAGTCTTGCGCAAGGTGGTGCAGCTATATTCTCATGTTTCCATATTGGTGAAAAGAGCTTATGTTTAGTAATCTTCTTTGCTGCAGCTGCCAGTTTCATGGTAGGATCTACAGCCATTTGCCTAGGTCCAATTTGTTCAATATATGTCTCTAGGAACGAATCATGCATTTCTATCCAATAGGACCATTTTTTTGTTTTATCTTCCCTTGTTATAGTATAATAATTGTTGTTAAGCCAGGAAACTGTTTGACAAGGCATGTGTCATGTGTACCAATAGTGGAGGACTTGCTATGTAACATAGACACCCTAGAGAAGGATAGACTTAGATGGACATATGTTAGCCAAAAAATAAGAGCAATCACAAAGAAGAGAACACCAATGCACACAACACATGCCTCGTCAAACAGTTTCCTGACTTAACAATAACAATTATTAACAATTAATTATTATTAACAAGTTTTTAAGAGTTTCACAACTGTGAAAAGTGCTATTGCTTAGTTATAGTCTTAGTTATAGTTTTATTAAAGTAATATTAAAATAAAACATTAAAGCAAAATAAAACAAACATTATGAAAATAAATAGGTAGTAAATATTAAAAAATAACATTTATTACAAATTATTAATTAAATAATTAAACTATAGTCTAGCAAACTAGAGAATTATTTGATGTCTTTATGAATCATTCTATCATTATTTCTGCTACAAAGATCCAGGCAAAAGACTGATCCATCAACTCTACTATTGATTACATGTTCCTGTTTTTATCTATTATGTATAATTATTACTTCAAGTATTTTCATTTTTTTTTTATCATCTCCCATTTCTTCTGTGATTTTTGCCTTTTTCTAATCTATGATGCTAAAATTTATTTCTCCTAGTATCTAGAAAAAGCTAGAAAAAACAGCTATCTTAAACTTCTTTATTTCTCTAGAAAGAGAGCTAGCAAAAGACAACTCTATTACAACTAGTGAAATAATTAAATCTGTATATACAGATTGAAGCCAAACAGTGGCTTGATAAGCATTATGGAGATTCTGCACCAGGGAAATCAACTATTTTTCACTAGTATGCTGAATTTAAACGCGGTCGTACAAACACCGATGATGCTGAATGCTCTGGTCGCCCAAAATCGGCAGTTGTTCCAGAAAACATAAAAAAAGTCCACAAAATATCGGGGAAAAATACTGTTGAAGCCAAACAGTGGCTTGATAAGCATTATGGAGACTCTGCACCACGGAAATCAAATATTATTGACTGGTATGCTGAATTTAAACGCGGTCGTACAAACACCGATGATGCTACACGCTCTGGTCGCCCAAAATCAGCAGTTGTTCCAGAATACATAAAAAAAGTCCACAAAATAGTTTTGGAAGACCGTTAAGTGAAGTTGCATGAGATAGCTGACACCTTAAAGATATCAGAAGGTAGTGTGTTTACAATTTTACACGAAAATTTTAGCATGTGTAAGTTTCTTTCAAAGTGAGTGCCGCATTTGCTCACACCGGACCAAAAACAACAACATGTCAACGATTCAGAGCGCTGTTTGGAGCTGTTCAAGTGAGATAAAAAGGATTTCTTGCATTGGTATGTGACAATGGATAAAACATGGATCCACTATTACACACCTGAATCAAAAAAATCATCAGCTGAGTGGACAGCAGCCGGTGAAAGTCATCCAAAGAGACCAAAAACTCAAAAGTCAGCTGGCAAGGTTATGGCATCCGTATTTTGGGACGCGCATGATATTTTGTTCATTGACTATCTTGAGAAAGGTAAAACTATCAATAGCGAATATTACATGGCATTATTGGATCGATTGAGTGTAAAAATCAAGAAAAAACGGTCTCACATGCAAAAGAAAAAAGTTCTGTGTCACAAGTCAATGAAAACGATGGTTAAATTGAATGAATTACACTTCGAATTGCTTCCCCACCCACTGTACTCTCCAGATCTGGCCCCCAGAGACTACTGGCTTTTTGAGGACCTCAAAAAGATGTTCCAGGGAAAGAAATTTGGCTCAAATGAAGAAGTGATTGCCGAAACTGAGGCCTATTTTGAGAGCAAAGACAAATCATTTTACAAAAAAGACATCAAAAAGTTAGAGGAGCTGTTGGAATGAATGTATCACTCTTGAAGGAAGTATGTTGATGAATAAAGTCAAATTTCTAAAAAAAAAAATTGTTTTTCTTAGTTAGATCGGAGACTTATTGAATAATGTGTTAATAGCAATAAAAGTTAAATTTATCTATTAAAACTGGCATAAATGTTTGAATTTATTTTTATGCAAAATTTTATAAATTTAGTTTACTAATTCATATTTTCACATTTCATAATTTTAACTTATCATTAAACAATATAAAATTTTAATAATAGGTGTTTAGTAGGTAAAGTTAACATTTATAATGTTTTTAAATATAATAAAATCTTAAGGGAATTTTTTAACACACTATTAGTTAATCTTAATTTTTATTAAATAGAACAAAAAATATAAAACTTGAAATAGAAATGTTAACCATCCAAATCAAAGAAATTTTAAAAAAAGTTGATTGCTACACTAGAAGGATGTACACATACACACACACAAAATATTCACTTATTCACATAAAATCACATTTCTAAATTCCCCTAAAATTTTCTTAATATTGTTTCAAAATTTCCCAATTTAATATATTTTTCAAACCAATAATACTATTATAAATAATGCATATTAAACATAATTTAAATTTTTGATAATAACCTCAATAGTTCAATAATCAAGTATATGCATCATATTTATCAGCTGTTTATATTTGTAGTTTGATTTCATATTGTGTTAAATTAGAATAATAAAAAATGTGAATATTTGTGATATTAATATACTCTGTTGCAAAAAATAGCTATAAGTATATGAAGCGACCCCTCTCAAACTCGATCAATTGCTCATACTGCTGACAACATAACATAAATGCATTTCCATAGACTACTTAATGAAATGAAGCAGCAAAATTGGTCAGATATATTCGTACTTATGAATGCTGTTCCTTATACTAGCCCTAGGTTTGTCCTTCCCATGCATTTCTGAAACATCCTATGTGTTCATTAGCAATGAAATTTTAATCATTTGTATACCTAATTTCACAGTTCTTACTCTATTTTTTAGAGATGCATCATTTTTTTGAAACAGTCTATATAAACACTCTATTGTAAGAAATATTTTCAATGCATTTAGCACTTTCCTCAGTTTTAAATACAAATATTTAATAATATTGTATTTGAAGCTGAGGAAGGTGCCAAGTGTATTGAAAATATTCCTTAAAATAATGTGTTTGACTGCTAAAGATCTTAGTAATTAATATAGACAATTCTTGACTTACAACTGCATATAACTATATCTCCTAACTTATGACAGCAAAATTTGAACTAAAATCCCCATCAGTATTAGGTTAAGATCACTTCATTATAAAACAGAATTTGAAACTACTCAAAATTTATGGATTGCCCATTACCAATATTTATTATTACACTCCACTTTATTGAAATAATAAACATAAAATATAAGAATCAGATATGAATAGGATACTTTTTGTATATCAGACTATTTCTCAGGGACTTAGAACACATGTCAATTGCATTGATCAATTACAGAATTTACTGATTATATAACTGTCATAAATATAATTATAAAATTATAATCATAATTATATTACTGTCATAAATAAGCACAAATAATATTCATACTGTCATCAAATAAACACAAATACAGGAAGTGGTCATAAGGACTTATGACCACCTCCTGTATTTGTGTTTATTTGATTAGGCTTAGTGACTAATGTAATATAAATTATATTATTTCAGTTGTGTGCCTCAAATATTAGAATATAAATTTTTTTAGATTATAATTTTATGAATTATAATATAATAAATAATATCTGTTCATTTATATTTTTGAAATATATTATTAAACAGGATGATTCTAAAAATGAATACAATTAGAGATATGATGATTATTCATTCAGTTATAATGGACTCTTGATTTTACAAACTTGTTCAGACTCCCAAAAAAATTCATAAAATCGAAAGTTCACAAATGGGAATGGCATTATTTAACATTAGGAACTTTTTGGGACCAACTAAATATTTCATAAAAACACGTAGTTTGTAAATTGGAGATTCATAAAAACACGAGCCCACTGTATAAGCATAAAATTGAAATTTTGTTTTGAAGAACATTAATTCTGAGAAAATTATTCTTGTAAGTTTATATATTATTAGACATAAGCTTACAAGAATTAGATATTATTAAATATTAGATATAACAAATCTGCCCATTAAAGATATAAAAATTGCATATATTAAACTCAGATCTTTATTAACACAATCAAAATCCAAGGTATTATTGGCTTATGAGTTCCAATCCACAAGTTCTTGGGTTTGAAAGTTTTTTTAAATGTGAAGTATAGGTAAAAAAACAAAAATATAAAGATTAATTGCTAAAAGATGATAAACATTCATAAAAAAAGCATTTTAAACCTCATATATAACAAATGAACCTAATTATCATGCCTTAATTTAACCCTTGAAATCGTAACGGAAATTTTTAATGATTTGAACAATTTAAACTAATTTTAGCACCATCTCGTAATTAGATTATTTAATATATTAAATAATCTAATTACAAAATGGTGCTAAAATTAACCATTACTATTTCAAGGGTTAAATTAAGGCATGATAATTAGGTTCATTTGGATTAAAGTTCCCTTGAAGATTTGTATTATATAAAAGCTCATATATAACTACAAATAAAGTATGTTGGCTTGTAGCAAAAACTCTACAGATTTGTTTTTGTAGCAGACATCAGGTCTCAGCTATATCATCCTGCTATAAAATTGGAAAAATCAAAATTTTAGATCAATCAGAAGTAGTAGCATGTCTTCTGGCCACAACAGTTTTACTGGCACATTATGTAATAACTTTTATTCAAAGAACTTATATAAAACTGTAATTTATCTATATAAAAGCTTACTGTTAATAATAATGAAGAATAAAACTTCTTTTTACATTTATATAATATAAATAATTTATTTAACTACAATTGGATTATCTGGGATATGGATTAACTGGGATAAATTTTTATCTTAGATGAAATATCTGAAAGATTTTTAAATTCCCCATATTCATTTCTTTATTATATATTAGCTAATTGGCATTTGGCAATCAAAATTAGAATCAAATTAAAATTACAAATATTGCAATAATTTCTTATTTCATTTTTCAGTAAATAATAAAATATTTGAATAAATGTATATATGCAATTTATTTATTTTTTAATATTAAATTCATATTATCCATAATTCCAATTTTTTGAATATTTTTTAGATTATCTGAAAATTGGTTATCCAGAAGAAATTTTCTAGATTAAAAAAACCCTGGTTAATCAAGAATGTATTGTATTATAATTTGCTTGATTTTAAAGACAAAGTTTTCGTTTTTTTTAAATAAATAAATTACTGCTTTAATTATAAACTATTTATTGCATTGAATTTTAGTTAATTTTATTATGATCAAATATCATTATTGAGAACTTAATAATGATATTTGATCATAATAAAAGATGATATTTGATCATAATATATTTTTTTAACATTATGTCTAAGATAACTGTATATTTAAACATAAAAAAATAGCTAGAATTATTAAAAAAAAATATAACATTATTATGGATCACAAATTTGTTAATGTTATCCTAACAAACTATCTCTAACTAATCATTTCCTATAGGTTTGATTTATGTTGAACATTTTATTTCTGAAATATGATGAGCATTTTTTTTAAATAAAGATTGTAATTTATGTCAATTGCAATCTTTATTAATATTTGAGAAAAAAATATAATAAAATTGCAATTGACCTTAATTTATTGTTAAAGTTACTCTCTAAGTTTAAACTTATTTTGCATATTCCTTTCCATAATTTTGCCTTTCCTACAATAAATATTTTGTGTTTTTATAGCAAATAATACATACAAAATTTAGGATTGGTTTTCTTGGAATTAGGACCATTCATAAAAAATATTCTTAAATGTTTTTATATTTACAATAGAATAGAGAATTATTTGAATTTTCAGGTTTTCAGAATCATTTTGTTCGAAAAAAAATACAGGAATACCTCGATTATCGCAGTTTCGATTATTGCGATTCTCGATTTATCGCGGTTTATAATTTGATATCAAAATTCAATTATTGCGCTCAAAATTCGAATTATCGCGGCTTCGAGATATAGCCCACTATATAAGCGACCAGAATTACATTTGTTCTCCAGGTAACTCTCTTTAGCACTTCGTTTTTATCCAACTGCGCTTGCTCACCACTCATCAGTAATTGTCCGCCTTTACCTGAGTAGAAGCAGCGGAACTCAGTTGTTTATAGTCATAAATTATAACTATTGAAAATAAATCTGTTTAAGATGTATATTATTTAAGATAGATTTAATAATAATCCTCCTTTGGTATATTATCACATACTACATTAATGAAAATTTTTTTGGTAGAACTTTAGGATCTCTGCTCTCTGTATAACAATAATATAGCAAGACTGTGTAGTAAATATATTTTTCTCTATTATGCTCTTCTAATGCTATGTCTTGAAATCCTTTCAAACTCTTTTCAGCATTCTCATAATCCTGCAACACATGATACTTTTAAACAAGAATATATTATTGCTAGGAGAACTTACCAAAAACTTATCTTTAACAGCAAATCTCAATCTTGGAAAACATTTTGTTCTGAGGAAGGCAACCGAGGCCCATGGAGTAGGGTTTATAAACTCCTAAAACACAATTCCTCTTACAACAATCAAGATATTTTACTAACAGGCCTAGACTGTAATCCTTGCTTTAATAATTAACACTACAGCTAGTTTAATTCTCAATTATTTTTTCCCAAATGATAACCATGGTTCTGATAACAGCTCAGATAAATTGGTCCATTCCTGTATCAGCCAACCTTATGATACTGCCTTTCTCGGAAACTGAAATTCACAATATTATTAACTCTGAAAAATGGTAAAGCCCCTGGGCATGATCATATTACTCAGAGATTATTAAACATATTTATTCAATTAATCCAATTTTAATAGTTAACATTTTGAATTACTGCTTACAAACTGGCTATTTCCCTACCTTATGGAAACATGCTCTCTGTCGCCTCATCCCCAAACCTGATACCAAAATCTTTGATAGCTCTAAATGTTACAGACCAATCAGTCTTCTTCTGGTATTTGGTAAGGTGCTGGAAAAAGCTCTCATTAACCGCATCAATTTTCACTTGCATAAAAATAAATCACTCAATTGAAACCAATTTGGCTTTACTCCTCAAACCAATACTGTGGATACAATCCTTAAAGTCAAAAACATCATTCAAACAACTTTCACAAAAAAACGATTATGTCTTATTATTTCACTTGACATCTCTTTTGTATTTGATCATGCTTGGGTCCCAAAAATACTTTGAACTTAGGAGACATAACTGCCCCAAAAATCTTTATCAATTAGCAGTCGATTACTTTCACAATAGAAAAATATCTCTCTTGCACCGTGGTTCTTTTTACACTAATGACATCTCCCTGGGCTGCCCACAAGGTTCCACTTGTGGTCCAGGCTTCTGGAACATTTTAATGAATACTATCTTTCAACTCTCTCTTCCTTCTGATTGTAACCTATTTTGTATTGCTGACGATTGTCTTGTCACTATTGTCGATAAAACAGTCTCTGGTATTGATAGTAAAGCTAAATCTATCTTATCTAAAATTTCTAAATGGGGGGGATGATTGCAAATTGAATTTTAATGCTAATAAAACCAAGGCTATGTTGGTTAACTCATAAACTGAAAATCAGTAAACCTACTCTTGTTTTCAAAGGCAAGCACTTTAGCTATGTTGATGAAATTAAGTACTTAGGCTGTATTTTGGATAAAAATGCTTCTTGGGTTCCTCATATTAAACATGTCCTCAGCAAAGTTGAAAGGATGCTTTTTCTTCTGAAACGCGTTGCAACTCTGCATTGGGGCCTTTCATTTGTTACTATAAACTCTACAGTAGGTGATCGGTTAAGGAACATAATCCGTTCCAAGAAAATGTTTGTTATCCGAATTGTTTGTTAACCAATCATCGATTTACCATAGGATTTAATGGGAATTTGATTAATTTGTTCCGGAGACCCAAAAAACATAAATAAAACTTATATAATTTTTTATTTATGTTTATTTATATGTAATAACAATAATATATATATACATACTCTTTCATTTTCATCTATTATGTTTATTTTCCGATAAAGAATCTGTCCAATATCGATTGCTTTTCTCTCCTTCAGGAGTTTTCGGAAATGATTAATAGCATTTTCATGGTAGAGATCTCCAAGCCTATTGATATTAACCTGGTATGGGTGCCATTCTAACACCAAAAATTGTAAAATCTCTCTCTCTTATCTTCTTTAATAAATCTTTGATTTGTTTTACGTTGTCTCCGAGTTCATTTTAATCAGGAAAAATTACTGTTCTTCCATCCTTACCCATAAGTCCACCAACGTGCAAGTCCTAAGCCTGTCATTCCATTAGGTTAGTTAAGCCGAAATATCTTCATGGAATATTTTTATCTGGCGGCGGCCATTTAAATTTAGACCACATGCTATTGTATAATTATCAAAGCATTTCGATAAAATTATTTTTCACTGAAATTACATTTAAACATAAATAAATTAACTATATAAAAATATAATAAAAAAATGTATATATTATTAATTTGATAGATTTAATTCAATTAAAAACTTACCTGTTTAAAAGATTCGGAAAATCAAAATCAAATATATGTTCTCTTAATTGCATAAGTAATTGCGGAGTTTTAGGTAAAGAAATATTTTCTTCTATACTATGCTGAGACCAAGAGGCACGTCTAGATAATCGTCTTATACTTCCTGTCCGTGGTGATTCTAAATTGTTAAAAAAATATTTTAGATTATCTTGAAACTTTTTATGTCAGAGATAAATGCAATAAATATAACTAAATGCAAAAAAAAATTGATTTGCAAAAGTTGGATTAATAAAATCAGGATTAAATTTTTTTAACTCATTTTTTATAGTTTATTGTTTTTTTTGTTCCATTTCCTTTATGTCTATACATGTCAATGGCAGTGAACTGGTTATTAATGTTAGAGAAACTGACACTTAAAAACAATGAAAGATCCTTACACAGCAAAGACTTTTTTAAATTTCTTATTATTTCATTTTAACAAATTATTGTTGTTTATATTGCATCTATTAATATTTATTTTATTATTACATATTTATATTTGTATAATTTTAATTTTTTGGTAATCATTATGCAACACCACCAGTGCCAGATTTACCATTAAACTAAATAAGCTGAATGCTTGGGGCTTCAGCTTTCAGGGGGCCTTTAAATTTTAAGAAAATAATTGAGCAGAGAAAAATTTTTTATGCTACCCTGTAAAAAAAGCAAATGAAATTCACCTTTGTTGATGAAAGGTTGCCAAGATGGCTGTCAGTTTTCATAGCCTATTTACCTTTTTAATCATTTGAAAGTGATTAGGAAATTTTGATCACTCACTAACGATAAAATCTATGATCATAATTGCTATTGGGTGTTTTTAGATTTGCTTCATTTTCAACGAATATGATGTTTATGTTAAACATATTTGTATGTTTTTAATTTATATTGTATATTTCTTACAGTTAAATATTTTAATAAAGACTTTGGTATATATTAATAAACTGTGTAAATAAGGTGCATTCAAAAAATATAAAGCCAACTCATAAGTTTGTTTTAATGCAAAAACTACATACGTTAATAACTTGACAATATTCTCATTCTGAAAAGAAAATTATATCTCAGGAAGTTAATAACTTGACAATATTCTCATTCTGAAAAGAAAGTTATATCTCATTAACTGTTAATTTCTTGAAATCGTTAATCAGTAATGAAAATATTTACAGAAAAAAAACAAATAATTTGTATGTAAAATGGTGTCCCAAAAGTATAAAGCCAGTTAATGATAATGCCTTTTTAAAAGGTGCTACAAGTAAATTATGCAAATTGTGTTTTACTCTGTACAGACAAGTCTACGGAAGTGTTTTCTACAATCCGTATTTACAGCAGCTGCTATACACATGTCGAAAAGCATTAATTGAAAGATGGCACTCAGTAAAAGTTTATCAGAGTTAGAAAGAGGTAAAATTATTGGGTTAAAAGAAGAAGGTTATTCCGCAAGACAAATTGCTAGAAGAATGAATCGTTCTCATACCGTCATTGATAATTTTTTACGATTAAAAGACAAATATGGAATGAAAAAGTCAACAGGTCGTCCACAGAATTTAACAAACTGCCAAAAACGATTTGTTGTGCGGGATGTGTCTCAACATAATTACTCTTTGTGACAGATCTCATGCAGGAAAGACATATTTGTATCCAAATCAACAGTTGGCAGAGTTGTATCACACCTGCTCACACCTGCAATATAAGAAAAGAAAACCTGCTCCCTCACTAACAGTTTGCCATAAAGACGAACATTTAAAATGGGCCAAAAAAAAGATGTCATGGACAAATTCTTGGAGAGAAATCATTTGGAGTGACGAAAAGAAGTTTAACCCAGATGGTTGGCATTATTATTGGCACAACAACCTTCGCAAGGATCAAAGCATATATTCCAAACGTCAGCAGGGAGGTGGTTCTGTGATGGTCTGGGCTGGCTTTAGCTGGAATGGAAAAACCTCAATTGCAATGATCGATAGTCGTATGAATGCTCAAAGGTATCAAGAAGTTTTACAGCTGCATTTGCTGCCAACAGCTCATAAATACTGCAGGCAGACATTGGTTTTTTCAATAACACAATGCTGCATTTCATACTGCAAATAGCACTTATGAATGGTTTTTAACAAATGGTGTTCCAATTATTGAATGGCCTTCAAAATCATCTGATTTAAATCTAATAGAGAATCTGTGGGGGATATTAGCGAGACAAATTTATATCAATAGCCAACAATATGAAACAATTAATCAATTAAAGGATGCCATTATCAAAAAATGGGAAGAAATTTCCCTTAACGTGCTGCAAAATTTAATTATATCTATGCCTGAGAGAATTTATCAGGTAATAACCAAAAAAGGTAGTTTTATTGGCAGGTAAATTGAATATATTTATGTTTATTGAGAAATATCAGTTATGGCTTTATGTTTATGGGACAGCCTTTAACCATTTTAATTTGAATATAATTTCTTAATTTATTTTGGTTACCAGAAAAAAAAAACAAAACTTCTGTTCTTGTATGATTATTTAAATGATACAATACAATAAAAATAAATATAAATCAAAATTTATATTCTTTATTTTTTGTGTAAAAATGTTGTTGGCTTTATATTTTTGGGACACACCATAGACATATGTGTCTTTTTTATACAATTAAAAAAAATTGAAGGTGCCTCAATTTTTTGTTAGCTTAGGGCCTAAAAAATATAAATCTGGTCCTGAACATCACATAATGAAATTTAAATCAAACCTATGATCTATTCTTTTATTTTTCTGTGTAAATGAAGAGAAACTTTGTCCAAAATTACTTTTAAAGACTAAAAATATGTTAAATTTAAAATTTGGTCCTATTAAGCAAGTTTATTTGTTATTTTTCCATCTTTGACCTAATTTATGTTTTGTAAAATAAGCCATCAAAATTGACATTTCTTAATTATTATTAAATATATATACAGGTGAAAAGTATAGATATATCTGTTCTTACAGTTTAATCATTTTTGAATATCAGTTATAAATCAAGAGCCTTTATTTTCCATAATCACTGCTTAACAGAGGATCCATTCTTAGTGATTCATTTGATACTATAATAATACTAAAATTAACTATAGAAATGGAAAAAACTATATAAAACCCTAATATATGGCATTTTAAATAATTATTATCATTTCTTTGCATTCTTCTGTTTCTGCACTATTGAAATATAATTATACTACACAAAAACTAGCACTATATTGCAGAAATTACTTTATTTTGACAAACGTTTTCAACCCTCTTTCAGGGTCATCATCAGGTTTAATTACAACTTTCTATACAAACACGACAAAATTATAAGGTGGACTTTCTTACCCTCTCGTTTACACATGCACAGTGGAAAAAACGGACACATCTTACATCACTGTACAATTGTAAACACCCGCAACTAGGGTGTCAAATGCTAAGTTTATATTTAACTCCGATTTAAATTGCCAAAACATATAACGGACTTTTTACGAAGGTTCTCAACTGATATCAAACAATTTTCATTCTAAAAGTATACAAAATGTACAACTAAAAAGTCCTTCAAATATCGCTAAGCCAACGGGAATACATATTTTTACAAAAATAGGATATTAATAAACTACGGCCTATAAAATAAAATACGGTCCTAGGAGTTAGAGCAATAGAACACAACATAGATATAAAATGGAAAGAAGCTAAAATAGTCAAACGTGTCACATGCAGAACCAAAGGGATAATGGTAGAGTCAATAGAAATAGTTAAACTATCTAAAAATGATTGTTATCAATACCAATGACCCAAGTTCGCTTTCTAACACATGGAAATGGTCAATAAATAATTTATAAGAAATTATTAAAAAAGGTTCAAAAGGCATTATAGATGGTGCATATGTATTCAATATATGCATCGAGCAATATGACGAAAATAATTTTTACAAGTTTAATGTTTTTAACGGCCTATATATATATATATATTTCCTAGAGTCTATTAATATACTATTTTTGTAAAAATTTGTAATTTCCGTTAGCTTAGCGATATTTGAAGTACTTTTCAGTCGTACATTTTGAATACTTTTAGAATGAAAATTGTTTGATATCAGTTGAGAACCTTCGTAAAAAGTCCGTTATATGTTTTGGCAATTTAAATCGGAGTTAAATATAAAGTCGGCATTTGACATCCTAGTTGCGGGTGTTTACAATTTTACGTTGATGTAAGATGTGTCCGTTTTTTCCACTGCGCATGTGTAAATGAGAGAGGTAAGAAAGTCCACCTTATAAGTTTGTCATGTTCATGTAGAAAGTTGTAATTAAACCTGATGATGACTCCAAAGGAGGGTTGAAAACGTTTGTCAAAATAAAGTAATTTCTGCAATATAGTGCTAGATTTTGTGTATAATTATAATTATTATCTAAAAATGTTTCAAGAACCATTTAGCATGAAAATTATGGTCTTAAATATAAGTTGAGCTATCATAAGTTTGAATTAACTGTATTTTTTACATATCTGTTTTTAAGTATAACAGTTACCTGACTTACACAAGATTTAGGTTCCTGGCAACAAAACATAAATCAAATTTTTTATAAGCTGAATTTACCAAATTTATTTAAAATTTTAATTATATAATGATAAATTAAATAAAATCTTCTAAAAACTGCTATTTCTAAGATAATAAGAGTTCAACTAATAAAAGCACTTTAGCAGTCAGAAATAAACAAACATTTTATTAGTATTAATAAACTAAAAACGTTTTTGGTATCATAAATACCATCATCAGTTGTATGGAACAGATTGCATGGAATACAATTCAAACTATAAAAATTTAAACAATGTCAAAAAGAATAAATTGTTAGCAAGTTACAAAAATCTAATAAGTTTAACACAAATTAATACTTTTACAAATTATCGTCAATATATTATATCATCACCCATTAATAAGGTTGGAAAAAATATGTATAATAATAATTTAAAGATAAATATAACAACAGTCTTGCTGCTTAAGAACGATGATTTTTCACTGCATATTTCTAGGCATTGCTGACTTCATCTGCTTTTTTAACATTAATTACATTCTCTTTCATACACGATTTCAGTATTTCGATTTTTTCTTTTATTGCTAAGTCTTTCTTGTTATAAACTACAATGTTCGGATTTTCCACCAAAACATTGTATTGAGTTTGGCCCCACGACTCCTCTCTACTGGTCTTCCGAATCGACTTAATCTTAATGTGTATGTCTATTTCATTGGCATCTAGCCATCTTAACACAGACTCAGACCAATGCTCCATTTAAACAACACTTTTATTAAATAAGAAAATGTTAACTTACAATACGTTAATATTATGAAAAACAAGTCTCGCCTGCTCAAAAAAGAGTAAATCCGTATCTTCAATGTTGGAATCAATTATTTCAAAACTAAAATTCAATAAATCCAGACAAGTCATGAACATGTACGACACAACCACCAGTACCACGGACAACGTAGCAGACAACAGGACAAGACTCACAGCGCCTTCTTCTGGAGTACTTTTCAAAATGACTACATTTACATTTTTCGTACATCATAACAGAAAATTCACAACTATTATCCTTTAAAATAGAAACAAAATTACAGAAATAAACTAACAATATTTTAAATGTACAAAAGATCATATTCTGTACCCAATAAGTACAATCCATTTTAGCAGGGACGAACAGTCGAACGCATGACAGGACAGCCATCATGGCGGCGCACATCCACTCCCCCTTCACAGGTAAGTAACGTATTATGGAAAA
>AYEL01089865.1:0-23901 GCA_000484575.1 Olivierus martensii | reverse complement strand
TATATATATATATGCATGCTTCGTCCAAGTCTTACATTCGACCTTGTGCCTTGGTGGATTGAGTTAAGATGACGGGGGGCACTCAGAACAATCGTATTCACCCAAGGGGGCACTAGGCTCGAAAAGGTTGAGAACCACTGTTCTATATTATGCATCGGAATTTTATATACCCCAGATTATAATCGTTACAATATTTTTGCTTTTCATTCCTGAGTATATTAAACACAGTGGGTGGCCTCGTATAGATGAACTTAGGATGTTGTTACATTTTAGCACTCGCCGTATTGTTTTGTTTGTGTGCAGTCTAAATAGTACAGGGAGTCGGTTTTCATCACTTAATGATTCTTCAATCTGAGTTGCTCTGGTTTGTTGGGTAAAGGTGCTCTACTATCACTCTCATATTTAATTTTTTGTTCTTTATAAATCTTTTCCATAAATTTAATATTATATCCATGTTTGTTGCACCAGAAATATATTCTTTTTAGTTCTTGTTCCCTGTATAAGTCATTTGAACAGTGTGTTAAACTTCTCTTAAAATAAGCTACAAATGTTGATCTTTTGTAAGTCCAGGGATCAAAGGACCATCTGGGGATCAATACCTGCATTGTGGTGGGTTTTACGTATACCGTGGTTTCTAGTCTCTTATTAATCAGAAAGATTTTTATGTCAAAATAATTTATTTCCTTGTTACTTTCAAAAGTTATTTTGAGGTTAAGTCCATATTTGTTCTTTAGAAAAATTATTTACTAGGTCTAACGCCATGCTTGCGTTTTTCCACATAACAAATATGTCGTCGACGTACCTAGAGTAGACAAATCTAAAAAGCTTGCTATACTAAAAACTGATACTTATGAATTGTTTCTACAGCAATATATTTTAGACTCCAATGCAGTACTACTGCAAAAGAATCCCACTGAAAGTTTGAGCAATAAAATAAACAGACTCCTTAGGAAAAAGAAACTACCCCAATTTTTCAGTAAAATCAAAGTGATCAACTCGGCCTGCCCTAGGCAGTTTATCTATATCAAAACCCATAAGGACCCAATTACTGCTAGATCGATAATAGAAAAAATGTGCTCACTGACATATGAAATCGAGAAACAACTAGCTAAATAGCATTTGAATAAATTAGAGAGTTATGATTACCACGTTAAATCATCACAAGATTTCTTGACGCATCTGAATGAGTATGCACCTACAGGGAGCGAGACAATGTCAGTACAGGTAGGCCTCGATTAGTGCGAGTTCGAATAATGCGATTTCGATTAGTGCGACTTATAAAATTGATATCGTTTTTCAGTTAGTGCGAGCAAATATTCGATTAATGCGAGATGTAAGCATAGACCAGTTTTACTAACAAAGCTCCACCTCCTTTTATGATGTCAATTAACAAATTACTGTTAATTTTCGGTTAGTAAAACCGGACGAAGAGCAGTCCAAGAACAGTCACTTGGCTTTGAAGGGGTGAAACATCAGAAAGATGGGCTTTTTACCGTTAACTATTTAACATTACTATACTATTATTTAGCTTTGCTATCGTATACATACAGTATAGCACAGAATTTTCTCTTTTAAAAAGTATCAAAATGGATAAAAGGAAGAACACTTTTGACGATAAAACAGGAAACGAAAAAAAGAAGAGATTAGTGATTACGCTACAGCAAAAACTAGATGTCATTGAGCGACATAAAAGTGGTCAAGCTAATTCTAAGATAGGACGAGATCTCAAAATGCCTGAATCTACCATGTGGAATATCATAAAACATGCAAACAAAATACAGGAGAAAAGTAAAATTGCATCGACTTATTGTGGTTTGCAAACAACTACTGGTAGGCCTCAATTAGTGCGAATAATTGGTTCCACGAATTTCTCGCACTAATCGAATTCGCAATATTCGAAGTATTAAACTCTATGTAAAATATGGTAATTGGTTCTTGCTTTGTGAGATTCTGTCAATTAGCTAACTCACGATGAATAACCACAATAAGCTTAACACTAACTATTTAAGAAATATTTATTTTCATATTTTACATCATTGTTCGTCACCTAAATTAATAACTTACTAGGAATTGAGTCTCATACCATCATCAAACCAATCGCCAAATCAAAACCAAAATAGCGAATCGAAAGCGGAAGTTGAGTGCCGCTTTTCTGTTGCTCAATCACATCCATTTTTTGTTCTAGCGTGATCACTAACCTCTTCTTTTTTTCGTTTCCTGTTTTATCGTCAGAAGTGTTCTTCCTTTTATCCATTTCGATACACTACTTTTAAAAAAAAAATTCTGTACTATACTGTAGCAAAGCTAAATAATACTATACTGTAATCGATAGCAGATCAACGAGAACAGCTTCGGTTTTTTGGATAATCTTAATAATGATTTCAAAAATTGCTTATTTCAGATGCATTTATTTCGGATAGATGCATACTACTTTTTACAATAGATAAAAAATAATATATCTAACTTTTTTTAACTTAAATAAGTATTTGCTTCATATTTACTATTGACTTTTATGGTATGGAGCCACATTGAAGATATCAAAGAGCTGCAGTTTGGCCATGTCTGATATATAGAGAGCAATTTACTTAAAAGAATTGATTGTGAAAAGATAATTGGCAAGTTTGCAAAACTAAAAGCTAGAAAAAACTTTATTTAAATATTTTCATAATTTAATTTCAAGTTAAAATTCTATACATTTATACAATATTAAAATTTTGTTGGAATAAAATATAAATAGTACATGTTTTATTTATTTAAAAATATGGTCAATATGTATTTTTATTTCCTTGATTCTCCCTTTTTTTAAGTGGCCTAATATTTTCTTCTGCACCCAGGGCCTCAACCGGTCTTAATCCGCCACTGTGTACTATCAACTATCAAAAGGAATACCATGACAAAGCAATAATAGTTTCCTAACACAGGCATGTCATCCACTCCATCCCCTAGATTGTCCCCCCTCAATCAAGTGTCACTTTGTAAAAAATAGTCAATAAAGTGACAATCAATTGAGGGAGGCCGAGGTAGACTACAAGGAATTATTAGCTTAACTAGTACTAATTATAATGAAACCAATTGACCTAAAGGATGCTAATTTAGTATTTTTATTTAATTAAAATTATATCCTAAAATTCTTCTTGTTCCCCATCTTATCCCAACATTAGGGGCCAGCAGTTCTGATGACTCATCTCCATTTTGCTCTTTCTTCAACATCCTTAACCCTTTTTTTCCAAAATTCACTGATCCTATAAATATATTTCTATACAATTATAATTTAATGAGTCATATTTAGAATTTTCAGAAACAATACAGTATTTATAATACAAGATGGATCTAGTTAACCTGGTCAGCTTTCCATCCAGAGTATCCGAGATTGAATCTAAGTTCCAATCCTTGGAAAATTTATATGAATATGAGTTCCAGACTCAGTCCATTTTTCATATAAATTCCCATCTTTTGCAGTTTGGCTGAATTTTTGTGTATGACCAACCTAAATTATTTTGCATTTATTACTGACTGGAAAGTAGAATTAAAAAGTACCAAGCTTTATTTTACAAATTTTATTTCATAAGATTTTCTGAATTTTGAATCATTATTTAGAGGAAATAGAATACATGCAGTATCAATAGCAAATATTAAAATTTATTTTATTTATACTAAGTTATATAGAATTAAAAATATACAGCATTCAGCTACTTACCAATGTAATATCATTTTAAATTATGACCAATTTGACATTTTGCAAAATATAAATAGTTTTAAAAAATATATAAACTTTAAATCTTTCCAGATTTTGAGTTGTAGGATTATATACTGTAAATAATAATTCAAACAGGTTATTTTTACATTTTAAAGATTTTATCATGCTATATTAAATACCATCATAATGTAATACCTTATTTTTTTTTTATGTATTTTATTAAAACTAAAAGATATAATAGTTCTTTGATTTATACAGATTCTACATATAGGCATACCTCGCTTTATGGCACTTCTCAATTAAATTCCATGTTTTTATTTTATATCTCAAAATGAAAATTATCTGCAAAAATAATACTTAGAATCAGGGTTTCAGAGTCGGGAGTCGAAGTTGGACCTTACAAATTTTAGGGAATTGGAGTTGGATTTTTTTTTAAAGGTGGAGTCTGAGTTGGATCATTTGCCATCCGACTCTGCATCCCTGCTTAGAATAAGTATATAAAACATAAATTAACACATAGATGAGCAGTGCCCAGCACCATGTAAATATGTTTTTCCTGAAAAAATGAAGATGTGAGACTTGGAATTAAACTTGAATCCTTCAAAGTGATACATGAATGCTCTAAAACACAGCCATTCTGGCAATGTCCTAGTATTATTGTATATTTAATGAATAATAATGTAAATATGTTTTTATATGTGTTAGGAAATGAAAAAAAGATGTGATTTACTTTACAACAGTAGTCTGGAATGTAACCATCACTATAATGAGATATGCCTGCACATAAATTCAACTTTACATAGAAAAAAATTTTGATATGCAAAAAATATTTTTAATAATCATCTTTTTAATTGAGTGTACAATGCAATACTTCATGATATCACAACAGTGGTTATGATACCATTGTAACAACAGTTAATGACACTATTCATAGTTAATTTTCCTTAAGTTATTGTATATCATAAAAATAATTATTGTAATATGATATCACAACATTATTATTGTTTGCATATATTCTATAATGATAGTTATACAGTGGGCGATTGGTTAACGAAGAGTTTGGATAATGAACACTTTCGCAAAAGATTTTTATGTTCAGATAACAAACACTTCACAGAACAAACTGTGAGATCTGCGGACTGACAGAATGACAGGTCGACCAGATGGCTGCATCGTAAAGCTATGGTTTACCATTCTGGAGGATCTGGGTCCCACTCCTCCAGTTCGAATAGTGCGAGAAATTCATGGAACCAATTATTCGCACTAATTGAGGCCTACCTGTACTTGATTTTGAGTCCCTCTATCCATCTTTAAATCTAAACGCCACATGCTTACTATTCTACCGTTTCCTCTTAGAACATACCAAAATGAAGAACTGGACCCCACATTATTACGAGAAATTGCACACTTGATATGCCACAACTCCTTCTTTACCTTTAAAGGCCTCTACTACCAACAGATCAAAGGTGTCCCTATAGGAAGCTCAATGGCTGGGGTCCTAGCCGAAATCGTAGTAAGGGATGTAGAGGGACAGATCCATAACTCAATAATGTCGAACACAGCATTGTACTATAGGTACGTCAACGACATATTTGTTATGTGGAAAAACGCAAGCATGGCGTTAGACCTAGTAAATAATTTTTATAAAAAACAATATGGACTTACCCTCAAAATAACTTTGGAAAGTAATAAGGAAATAAATTATTTTGACATAAAAATTTTTCTGATTAATAAGAGACTAGAAACCACGGTATACGTAAAACCCACCACAATGCAGGTATTGATCCCAGATGGTCCTTTGATTCCTGGACTTGCAAAAAAAAAATCAGCATTTATAGCTTATTTTAAGAGAAGTTTAACACACTGTTCAAATGACTTATACAGAGAACAAGAACTAAAGAGAATATATTTTTAGGGCCACAAACATGGATATAATATGAAATTTATGGAAAAGATTTATAAGGAATAAAAAATTAAATATGAGAATGATAGTAGAGCATCTACCCAACAAACCAGGGGAACTCAGACTGAAGAATCATAAAGTGATGAAAACTGACTCCCTGTACTATTTAGACTGCACACAAACAAAACAATACGGTGAGTGCTAAAATGTAACAACATCCTAAGTTCATCTATATGAAGCCACCCACTGTGTTTAATATACTCAGGAATGAAAAGTAAAAATATTGTAACAATTATAAATCTGGGGTATATAAAATTCCGATGCATAATATAGAAGATGAAAGAAACGAAGTACGTATCAGCGCCACTTCCCGAAACTTTAAAGAAAGGATAGCTGAGCACAAAGATAACATTTCTAAAGGTAACTTAGCTATTGCTCTAATGCAAAGAGCTTACCAAAAGGATATTGATGTTTTATGGTATGAAGCAAAAGTTATTAAAAATGTTTATAACAAGAAAGACTTAGCAATAAAAGAAAAAAATCGAAATACTGAAATCGTGTATGAAAGAGAATGTAATTAATGTTAAAAAAGCAGATGAAGTCAGCAATGCCTAGAAATATGCAGTGAAAAATCATCGTTCTTAAGCAGCAAGACTGTTGTTATATTTATCTTTAAATTATTATTATACATATTTTTTCCAACCTTATTAATGGGTGATGATATAATATATTGACGATAATTTGTAAAAGTATTAATTTGTGTTAAACTTATTAGATTTTTGTAACTTGCTAACAATTTATTCTTTTTGACATTGTTTAAATTTTTATAGTTTGAATTGTATTCCATGCAATCTGTTCCATACAACTGATGATGGTATTTATGATACCGAAAAACGTTTTTAGTTTATTAATACTAATAAAATGTTTGTTTATTTCTGATTGCTAAAGTGTTTTTATTAGTTAAACTCTTATTATATAATGATGTAAATAAAAATATTTTTTATTATAAATATATGTTTTTAATTAAAACTGCTCTTAGAATTATCATCAAATATGTATATATTTTAAAATAAAAAACCTCATAATCTCAGTTATCTTTATAGGAACATTACATCATGCCACAAAAAAGCATAACAATAATACAAAAGTAAAAATTACTAACAATCTAAGAGGAAGTTTCTGTATATCATAAAACTATTTTTAAAATGCTTTTGAAGTACTGATAATTGTGCCTAATTTTTCTTGTATTCTGTAACATTTGTATCTGCAATAATCTGCAATATGTGAAATAATTGATAATAATTAAGTTTTAATAATAAATGTTTCTTTATCTGAAAACTGATTTCTTTTCACTGCTGATTTTTACTAAGGTTTGGTATTTTTTTTCTCTTATTCATCAACACATTCATACTACAACTTGTTTAGTCACTATCTCCTATCACAGACCATATTTCCACAATGTCATTTATCACAAAAATCAAATACACATCCTTTTTTCAGATGCCTTGCTCACACAATACATTCAGCTAATATTTGGTCATTTTATTCACAAGCTTTGTAGTTCATTTCTTTTCCCTCATCTATTCACATTATACACATCCAATCTTCATTCCTATATCTGTTTCTATGCTGTTCAAACTAAAAGTTATATCATGTTCAATAATCTGGCTATGTACTCAGGTTTTGAAAATTAAAATATAAAATTCATCATGATACTGATTGACCAACAGTGATGTAATCTGATTTGGGGATTGTTCTTTAGAGAGTGCTAGATAACCTCAGACACTAATTTTATCTGAATTTAACTTTGTCAACTATTAACAGCCCATAAATATCATTGGGATACAGAATCCCCTTGCCATGGAAAGGTATAGATCCAAAAGGGGGTTAAATTAAATATTTATAATAAAAATTTTAATTCCCTTTATTGTAATAATTTTAATGAAATCTCTTAAATGCTTATATTTTCATTTATTTACAAAATATTAAAATTATTAATGATTCAACTAATGATGTTACTTCTTATGATCATATTACAACAGATATTTTAAAATAGTAATTAAAAAAAAGCATTCAAGATAATTTAAAAAAAAACATTATATTTTAAAAAGTGATTATATTTCTAACTTACCATTTTTATTTTCATTTTTTGAAGTTCCTTTAATTTCAACTGAAATTTCTGAATGTACATCAGATGTTAAGTCTATTAGATTAGATGGAAGATTAGAAAAAGATTCTTTCCTATTTGACACAGGATATTTTATAAATAGTCCTAATAAACATTCTTGCCAACCAGTAAGTTTGCTAATAGTTATCCAATTAGAAGAATTGTGATTAAGAGATTTTTTAAGCTGTAATAAAATAATTATAAAAATTATATAAATAATTTATTAAGATAAAAAATTTCTTTGCATTTAATCTGTTGATTGCCATTGTGAACTAACATTCTGTACAATCAAGGTTGCTAATCTGCTACTGCAAACAATAGTTCCTTCAGATTGGAATATTTTTCTTTCCTCAATATTTTTTCATTGTTTATAGATTATCCCAATCTAACTAATTACTATCTATTGTTCTTAAAAGTTTTTGCTTTCTAATTTAGAAGAAAGAAAATTTTTTCTGATATGAATTTTTTTGTATTGGTTATTTAATTAATACAGGCTATTAAAAATGAACTTTTTAATTAAAAAAATACATTTAAAAATAAATTATTTTTTTTATCTATAAATATTCTGTGAAATACAGACTAATAAAACAGATTAAATTAAAATTATTTTGATAAATGATATATGTTTTTTAGAGAGAATGTATTTTTATTAATTTTGGCATAAATAATCAAAATAAGAAAAATTAATTTATGTCTGACAAAACTAAATATATTAAATAGCAATATATAAAAAAATCAATACTATTGCATAAAAACTGAAATAAATAAAACTGTTTAAAGTTATTCAAACATCCATTAGACTTGGTATGAAAACTGCTTGGCATTCAGCAATTGGTCAAGTGAGTAAGATATGACAGTTAATGGGTTAATCACTTGTATTTTTGAGCAATATAAAAGATTTAAATCAAAATTATATTTTCAATTATCAATATTCTTATAATCAGAAAAATATGATATAAACAAACAATTAGAATTTATATCAATGATAATAAATCAGGAAATAGCATAAAATCAGAAATTATTTTAATTTCTTTCCAATATTAATTCTCTGATACTAGAATCTTAAGTCATTCTATTAAAACATATGCAGTAAGAAGGGTCAAAACTGTCTTTTATATGTTAATTCATAAATGGTGGCATTTGCACAACTTAGCATTTTGATAAGACAAGTCAAGTTGCAATGGAAAATTAAGATTTTTCCATTTTATTTAATAAATAAGCATTTGGTTATGATCTTGATATTATCAAGTTTCTTTATGTATCAGAGAAATAATGATTTTGAAATTTTAATGTTTATTTTGTATGAGTATTTTTTATATAATTTGACATCAAGTATATGTTTTATAACAATTAATTACTTGATAGTAATATGTAAGCCCTTTAGCAGCCAAACATTTTATTTTTAAAAATATTTTCAATGCACTTGGTACTTGGCTTGAACAATGCATTTCTCAGCTTCTGCTACAAAACTAATCCTGTTACATAAAACCAGGAATCCCTTGGTTTTAAGTAACTGGGTTTTGTTTTGTAGCAGAAGCTGAGAAAGGCACCAAGTATATTAAAAACATTTCTGAAAATAAAATGTTTGACTGCTAAAAGCCTTGTGAAATTTTTAATAATTAATTGATGAGGTAATTAAGAAGAAATCAATTTTATTTACATAAAATGCTTTATTTATGATTTTTTCTTGGTTAATACAATGGTTCCCAACCTTTTTTGTCCACGTATCCCCTTGGCTTTTAGTAAATTATCTGGTACCCCATCCACATGCATAGGAGGTGCAGATGCTGCAGAAGTGATCCTTGAAAGAACTGATCTAGCAATTACACTAATTATCTTGAATGTTAACTGAGCATTTTGAGTTATTGGACTCTGCAGTGAGAAAGAATTCTATGAAATCTCACTGGAATAGCCTGGAAATGTTGATAACAATTATTTTTGGAATATAATAATAGCATAAAATAATTCTGATTTTTGATAAATTATTGCTTTTTATACGTTTTTTACTCAGATTTATCTCAGTGCCTTTTAAAAATGGCAGATGGTGAATTATTTCTCTGTATTTAGTCATTTTAAGTCATTAATTTTTCAAAAAATAATTAAAATATAATAATAATAGCATTTTCAAACAAAGGGGATGGGTTGTCATGGCTCTCCCCTTAGTCAACATAATGTAACTAGCCCATAGCTTGATGTCAACAATTGACCTTGGATGGACACTGTTTGACAATAATTATGCACCCCTGGTTCTACTAATTACTTGTTTGACTGCAGATAACACAAAAATTACTGTATTGTTTAAATTTTTGTTTAATATTTATAATATAACTAAATATAAACAAATAATCAGCTGATTTCGAAAAACCGTTAGATATTTCCCACCAGAATGTAGGACGCTTAAGCAAAAATAACAAAGTTTTTGGGTCTTAAACTTTGTCTAGCATAGCTAGGTGTTGGAGTGCAAGACGGAGCAGGCATGTCTAACATAGCTAGGCGTTGGAGAGCAAAAGGTTAAGGCTTAAGCCTGTGCCTGACATATCCTGAAGGCTCCACAATATAATACCATACAACATTACTAACATATATTTTTATTTTCAGGTATCATCATCAGCCAGCACAAGAAGTACAACCACAAAGCCTACAAACAGTAAGTATAAAATACTAATTAACTTAAATTTCTTTTGCAGGTTACATCACACACCAAAAGATTAATCTATACATTACACGTAAGTATTACACAATTAACACTACCAAACTTAAGACATAATACTAATACCATATACTTTTATTTACAGATACATTATCTACCAATGAATGAGAAGAAGACCAAGACCAACTACAGTACGTATAAACCACTAATTTAAAATTAACTTGTATTTCTTTTACAGGTTTTAACACAAACAAATGGCCAAACATCACATTAAAGGTTATTTAACATTAATCATATTAAACTTTTAAAATTTCAGGTATCAAAAATATCAAATAAGCAGGTATAAACACAATAAACTTAAAACCCCTATTAAATAGAACAAATGCTAAAACTTGGCAGCCAGCACACCTTACAAACACTACAATAAAAGAATTAAAACCTTAAAAAAACTAAACCAGGGGTGGGAAACCTTTTTTTTGTAGGGGGCCATATAGAAAAATTTATGGTGAGACTACGGGCCCAAAACAAAAACAATTGATAATAATAGTATTTATTAAAAAAAAGTGGGCAACCTTTTTTTTGTAGGGGGCCGTATAGAAAAATTTATAGTGGACCACGAATAGTATTTATTTAAAAAAGAGAAAAACAAAAACAATTGATAATAATAGTATTTATTTAAAAAAGAGAAGGTACATAAAAACAATTGATGATGATAGTATTTATTTAAAAAAGAGAAGGTACAGTACAATTGATAATAATAGTATTTATTTAAAAAAGAGAAGATACAGATATAAACCTTTTTTTGTAGGGGGCCGTATAGAAATATTTATGGTGGGCCACGAGCCAAAACAAAAACAGGGGCTGTATAGAAAAATTTATGGTGGGCCACAGGCCAAAACAAAAACAACAATGTAGTATTTATTTAAAAAAGAGAAGGTATAGATATGTAAGTATACATAGCGTTGATATTTAAAAAAGAGAAGGTACAGATATGTAAGTATACATAGTGTTGGTCAAAATAAGACATACATAAAACTGCTATCTTCAATATAAATAGTAGAAAACAAATCAAGCACTAAGTAGCAGGAATACGTTTATTTATTTAGAATTCGAAACGTTTTCGACCATGTTTTGGTCATCATCAGAGAACATTGCTAGAACGAACTTACATGGAATAATAGAACGGAATAGCACGCATGTTTTTTAAATTTAAAAATACAATAATATAATAATAGAAGTTGGTCATAAACAAATTTTTACATACATTTATAATTTGTAAAATAATTACAGTCCGACGGAATATATAAATCCTAATTAGTAAAATAATGCGCGTATAACAGGTAGATTAATTATATTGCGCAAAACGTAAATTTATAACCTATTAGCTAGCAGCCATGCATTTGATATTTGACTACCCGAGTTATCGTTGATTACATTATATTTCTTCGATCTTTCCATAATCGTTACAGTTTCTATAATAAATTTATAATAATCTATTATAAATTTATGCAAAACGTAAATTTATTCTTATCCTACACATTTATAATAATATCATAAATCATCATCATCATCATCATCATCATCAAAGTCCCACACACTTTCTACTATATATACATAGTGTTGGTATTAGATATAATAAAATAATGTGGCCCGTGGGCAGGAGGTTGCCCACCCCTAAACTAAACAATCATAAGAAATAAAATACATAAAACAAAACATTAAAGCACTAAAAATTATGTTACAGTATACATATTCTTATCCTACACATTTATAATAATATCATAAATCATCATCATCATCATCATCATCATCATCATCAAAGTCCCACACGGTGCCCCTAATACCTTCATACAATTTATTAAACTGCAATGCAGAGAAACTAACCTGATCAGCAGCAATTTTTCTTTTAAATTCTTCCACCATATGCACCTTTAAAAGACCATGCGTCACCTCTTCTTTTCATAAAGCATATCACATCTAGCCTTCCAAAGGTAACACTTAGCTATTGACAGTATACAATTAAATAAATAGCTATTAAATATTTTAAAAATTTTTTTAGATTAGGATTATATCTTCAGTTAGGTAACATTTAAAAATTCTGCCAATCCAGGTCCATTGGTATTTTGCCATTGGACAACCAAGTACAATGTGCATATAAATCTCTTCTGCATTTCAACCTGTACACTTGTTATGCCTAATACGCTTCATTTTAAGCAATAGGTCTTTTGTAGAAAGCGCCCCAGTAGCAAATCTCCAATTCATTTCCCTCATTTCAGGCAGAAGTGATGTATCATATATATGCTTCCAATTAACATCATTTAAATCAGATGAGTCATAATCAGTAGATAAATCATAATAAATCATTTTAGGTTTAACCTTGTCAGACAATTGTGCATCCAATCCTTTCCAGCTCAGCTTTCCATTTACGAACATAGGACACAGTTTTCCCATGCATTAGATTTTTAAATGCAGCACCTTTAATGGAATAAGAACACTGCCCAAAAAATATAATAGTAAATGACTCACAGGATTACTATATTTTAGTACATTGACAATTAATGACAACTGTGCCACTAGTGCAAAATTAAAAAGATCAAATATCCCCCATCCACCATCCTTATTATTATTCCTTACAAGGCCCATAGACTTAATTTCAAGCTTACTCTGCCAAAAGTATTTATAAATTTCACACACAATTGATTTAAAAATAGTTTTTGTTAAATTCAAGGAATGCATATAATACATTATTTTCCCAAATGACCATAACCCTTTCTGACATATATAGCCAAAAGGATGCCTAAATGGCAGCATTTAGAAATTTCATCTTTAATCCCATTTAACATTGTACTTAAAACTTCCTTTTCAGAGTTCTTCCCATATTATATCCCAAGAATTTTAATTTTAGTAACTATAGGATATTGCAGCTCAATATCACTTTTAATCAACATCTTACTAGCATTATAGATGGTACATTTTCTATCATTGATCATCATACCAGTGAACTGCAAAACTGATATAAAATTAGATTAGCTGCTCTATAAGATTCTTCGTCCACCACAAATATATTTACATCATCTGCATATCTTATGAGCCTAACAGACACATCACTTCCAGGCAAGTGTAGAGGTTTACATTATGGACTAATTCTATGGCTCTGAGTAAGGAATCAATATAAATTAAAAAAAATCATCATTGCACTAGTGCAACCCTGCCTAATTCCACATTTAGTATAAACAGGGCACCCAAATCTTTTTTTTACAAAAACATAGGACACAGCAATACAGTACAAACCCATAAACTTCTTCACCCAAATGCCACGTAACCCCATCTCAACCAAAATGTTCTACAGAGCTCCATGACACACACTATCAAATGCCTTTGAAAAATCAACTTGAAAAATTGTCAGCACCTTATCCTTATCCCTATAAAGTCTAGTCAATAGTTTTATAAACAGAATATTTTCTTTAATATTTCTATTTTTTGATTCCAGCAGTTTGGGTCAGGACCATATAGGGACTAATATAATCTACCAATCTTTTAGCATATATTAGGCTAATAATTTTGTAATTTGCATTAAGTAGTGTAAAAGCCTTAAATCTTTGATGTTAATTATTTCATCTTTTACTTTAGGTATCAGTGCCAATAGCCAATCATTGAATGCTTCAGGAAAAGATCCAAGGTTGTACAAACTGGTATGTCAATCATCATTTCTTTATAGTATTTGTAAAATTCAGGGTGGAGATTATCTGGTCCAACAGCTTTTCCAACATTTAAAGCACTTATTGCACCACAAACCTCTTCTCTACTGAAAGCCTGCTGAACTTTGTCAAAGTCACCATCACTTGGTTTATTTATGCACTCACAAAAACATGCCCACAAGGAGCTGTCAGTTTGTACTGAATAAAAAAGTTTCTGATAATGACTGCTCAAAACATCCAGCAAGGCACACTCTCCAGTTACAATATTTCCATCATCAAGTTTCACATTAACAATTTTGCCCCTTTCCTCAATAATTCTAATTCTATTAAAAAAAACTTTGTTCCCACATTGTTGTGGGCACAACTTTTGTATCTTGTATTCCTCATATTTCTTTAAAACATTAATTTTCAAATGAACACTAATTATTTCATTTAACTCATTAATTTGTTCATGGTAACAGCCATCTACATTATCATCTATTAAATTAATTAACATTCTTTGATACATTTTAAACTGTTGAAAGCTATCCCTACTTAACTGTATACTAATACTTATAGCCTTATTTCTAACATCTGACTTAAATCTAACCCAAATTTCTCATGTAACTGCTTGCTTAAGCCTATTAATTTCACTAACTATGAAATTACTAAACTATTTATCACCATATACTTCCTTATTATTATTTTAACCTTCTTAAACTCCCTCAATGGCATCTCCACCTTATCGTGGTGAGGGAGCTTGCATGTTCCAAGGATCCTGAGAGCTATGCCGGTGGTAACTTTGCTACTGGTAGGATCTCCCATATCGGACAGGTCAAAGGTGAGGGGCCAGACTAAGAGAGCGCCCTACCCAAACTAAGGTGTAAGGTATCGTGCCAAGAGTTGAGTGGCACTAGGGTAGTAAAAGATGTAGTGTCGTTAACGACCCCTTCAGGGCACCAGGCAAAACCCTGTCGTAGTTAGCTTTCCATCCATATTGGAGGATAACCAGGCAGTGACCTCTCATGTTTCCTCCAGTTTCTGTTTTGGCATGGGTTCAAAAACTGCATCAAAATTTAATACTTTTTCTGGGGAGGCTGCTTCTCCACCTCATCGCGAAGGTGGTGGTCCTGGTACCTCATCTGAGGGTGCCGGGGTCACTGACGTGCCTTCGATTGGTGGGACGGTGGAGCAGTCTCCTGGTGATATTTCTGCCTCCGGGAGTAAACCTAATCCGCAAAAGACACGTTTGTCTGGGGTGGCTAGGTGAAAGCAGAAGAGGGCTAGGAGGGAAACTGCTGGCGCTGGTGGCTCTCAGCTACCGCTAGGTACTAGGGCTGTGCGATGGCATCGATTGTCGATTATTAATTGATGGATTTTCATGCTGATGCATCAAACCATCGACAATTATAACAATCGATGTATTTCATTGGTACTATCGATGGTGTAATTTTTCACAGTAAGAATTTATTAAAAAGTAATTTATTAAATATTTTAATTTTGTAATGGCAGTCATGCTGAATCGTTACACTAGATGTCGTCATCTCTACTTTCCAGGTGGCACTGGTCAAAACATGAAATTAGAGTCCCTAGATTTATACAGTAGTGCACCATCCGCCATTTTAAATCCTTTGCTGCATAAATTTAAATTATTATACCTTTAAATAACATATATCCCACCTATTTAAATAAAAATAACATAGTTATCTTGTTGCATTTCCTTTTTCTACGAACATTTCATAATATACATAAAAATAAGGAGATGTATATATAATTAGTAATAAAATTACATTCTAGGCCTCTTTTTGTTTAGCCTTTTTTTACATCTTAACATCGCAACGATTTAACAAATAAAATTTAAAAAATTAAAACCCCATTAATACAATCAATAAATTTAAATTAAAAAACAGACGAAGCAGTTAACCATGGTTCTTAAATGCATTTCGGCATAACGCCCTCTTCAGTAACAAACCGGTGTTAACTGCAAAAATAATTTACATAAATATTCAAACCAAAAAATTTAATCAAATTTAATGCGGATCACGAACAGGATCAAGGAACGGATTGTGTTCGTGAACCGAGGTATCACTGTACTGGATTATACAGATTTATTGTAAGAATAAAAATATTTGGAGTAATATAATGTTTTCATTCTTACAATAAATATGCCAGATTATATAGATTTTATTGTAGTTTGAAATTTTTGAGCTCTCAAGTTTTATTTTAAAACTCTACTTGATCTGAGTTTTGAACAGTTTACAGATAACTAATTTTTATATACTTTAGAAAAATTTTGAAGAATATATTATCAAGTGATATCTCATCTTTCAGCATAAAAAATACAGATCAAATGTTTTAGCAAATTAATATTTAACATATAAACTAGTTTTATATTAACTAGTTCAAGCATTAAATCTAAGTACTTTTCAGTAATGATTAGTATGATAAAAATTTAATCAATCTACAAACAAAAAATGGATAATTGATTTAATAAAATTTTGCTTTGAAAATTTTTTTTGTGATAGAAAAGAAATTTTATAAACCAAAGAGCAGTATAAATATCAGAACAGTAATAAGATTTACAAGGAGAGGGCGCGAGGGCCGGAAAACGGAGTGAAACGAAATTTATTTCTGTAAGAGTTCTTGACTAGTACTAAAACACAGTAAAAGGCTAGAGGCCAATGGCTAGCCATTATAGAGAAAAATGACCTCGAAGAAAGACGCGACGAAAGTATACCAGTTCGTTATACTAATTAATGACAAGTTGGCATGGCAGCGTGGTTAAGCGGCAAACTGGCATGCCGTCGGCCCACGTTCTATTCCCGCTAGTTACATTTTTTTTTGTTTATTCGTATTAGCAGAAATATGAATTGAAAAGGTTAAAAACAGCATTAATTAAATATATTTCATCACTGATGCATGCACGAAAATAAAATTTAGAAGAAATAACCAAACCATAAAACAGTAATTTTATCACACTCCATGTGATAATCACAATTAACAAGTAAAATTGAAATGTTAGCAAGAAATAAGAACCCACTTTTTACATTAGAGTACAAGTAAAAGAAGGTTGACTGTAAGAACCCTACTGTATATCATATTAAAGCCGTTTATAAACACACAACATTGTGTTTTACTGTTAGCTGTTGGTACGAGTTAGCACAGATATAATATTGCAACCATCATTCAAGCAAAATGGCAGACAAACAGAAAAATATATTTAATTAATGCTGTTTTTAACCTTTTCAATTCATATT
The DNA here is from genome assembly GCA_000484575.1 of Olivierus martensii. Lineage (NCBI taxonomy): Eukaryota > Metazoa > Arthropoda > Arachnida > Scorpiones > Buthidae > Olivierus > Olivierus martensii. Next base: position 6,550 of record AYEL01089865.1, on the reverse strand, counting down.
TCTGCTAATACGAATAAACAAAAAAAAAATGTAACTAGCGGGAATAGAACTCGGGCCGACCGCATGGAAGTTTGCCGCTTAACCACGCTGCCACGACAACTCGTTGTTAATTAGTATAACGAACTGGTATACTTTCGTCGCGTCTTTCTTCGAGGTCATTTTTCTCCATAATGGCTAGTCATTGGCCTCTAGCCTTTTACTGTGTTTTAGTACTAGTCAAGAACTCTTACAGAAATAAATTTCGTTTCATTCCGTTTTCTGACCCTTGCACCCTCTTCTTGTTAGACTTGTTGAACTTATAATGATCAAAATTGATCAAATAAAATACTAAAATAGAATGTGTGGAGTTCATTGACTGTTTTATGGATGATATAATAATTTATATACTAAATTATTAATATATATAACACCATCATATATCAAACTGAAGTATATACTATAGTTAATATTGTAAAGAATTAAGTATGATTCAGAGCAAAAGACAGAAGAAAATTATTATTTTGGGATGTTACTATAATTAGAAAAACAAACAACTTTGAATTGCCATACTAATATCTTTTTTTCATATTTTTAAAAGGAAAAAATGCAATACTTAAAAAACACTTAATTTAATAGTTATTGTCTCATATAAAGAAAACATTAACATTGTGGAATGAATAAAAATTTTAAAGCAAATAATAAACTAATAACAAAAAGAAAGAGAAATATATAAACTAAAACATAAATTTATGCTAAGAAATTATTCAAAAATGTTCATCAATAAATGGGAACAAAATTACAATAATACAAAATATAACATAAAGATTAAAAATTAAATCAAATATTCAAAATCCAGTATATATGGGAGGACAAAAAGTTCTTACCTTCATCATGTCATCTCTGCAACATGATGAAGGTAAGAAATTTTTGTCCTCTCATATATACTGGATCTGAAATTTGGTCTTCCAACTCTTTCTTCTCTCCTGAGCTAGGGATCTGAAATTTGGTCTTCCAACTCTTTCTTCTCTCTCCATATTCATCTTCTAGGTCCACATACTTTTAGCATCTGTGGAACAGTTGTTTAATCCCATCTTTGTAGAAATCACCAGATTTGGAGGCAAACCAACTCTCCAGAGCAGTAACTCTACTAACTCCACCAACTCCTCCTCATCATTAAAGAAACTTTTTCTCCATGAATGTTTTTTCATATTTCAAAACAGGAAAAAGTCTGAAAGGTGCCAGATTGGGAGAATATGGGATGGGACAAGGTTTCATAGCCATACTTGCACAGAAAAGTGACTGTTTCTGCAGTCAGTGCAAGTGCATTGTCACCTAGCAGCAACACAGCCATTTGCATCTTTTTTCCTTGATATTATTTCATAACTTTTGCAGCAAGTTCTTGTAGAATGCCGCTGTTATTGCTAACACTTTTTATAAGTAATCTGTCAATAATGATACCTTTGTTGTCTTAAAATACAAATAACATAGCCTTGCTGGAAGGCTTCTCTTGGGTCATCCTGTAGGCTGGGACCCAAGAGAAGCCCATCCAGCAACCCATTTCCATTTGCATCATTTCACAGTCATATGAGATTGTGAATCATATGATGGACATTCATTGCCCTACACAACTGATATTTCTTTATGGATTTTTTATGCAGTTTTCCCTTGAAGATGAAGGCATTGATATCATGGCTTTATACTCACATTTGTACAGCATGGCACCTTCTACTATAATGTTTTTAATTCCAGTTAAATAGAACCTGTCAAAACAAAAAAGCCTGTATATTAGTAAGACAGTAATCTATCTTTGTTTACATTATAGATCTATAGCACACATACAACATAATGAGGACAACTTTTCAGCCTCCTCTCATATATAAAAAATAAAAAAATAAATTATTTACCAAAAGTTACAAAATACAATTAAATCATATAATATACAGATTGTCCCCATCTTTTTTTACAAATTATAAATTTATAAAAAAAGATGGGTATTTATCCAACTTACTCTAATAAAATAAAATTAATAGGTTTGAGAGAAAATTAATATATTGTCTTTTATTTGTGTATAAAAGTTTAACTACCTATATCAAATTTATTCTAATTAACAATGATATAATTATTTATTTTATTTACAAATTTATTGCATTATTTATTGGAGGATACTAAACTTTTTTTTTCAAATATTGTATCTTTCATGAATATTTCAATATTATTTGTATAAAAACATTTTAATTATGGCTTTTACAATGATAGTTGTGATATTAAAAGCTGAAAAAATGAAATATTTGAAGGTTTTAAATTTACTGTAAAATGTCTATATAAAATTCCTATAAAAAGTATATGCTGTTTATCAGTTAAAAATATATGAAAACTATATTTCATGATTTCAAAAACAAATTGTTATAAATTTTCATCAGTTATGAATTTGCATTAGTTACTTCTATTAGAGTGATAAATCAGAATTATTAATGAAATTTTATTGTGAATAGAATCACTTAGAATATGATAAATCAATGAATTGCATATAAAAAAACTATAAAACTATGTTTTTTATTATTGAAATAAAAACTTCTATTGTTCTTGAAATCATAATTCCAGATATTTTTTATAAGAAAGAGTATAGTGTGTAAGATCCTTTTAAAATGAGGTATTGTAGGTAAGTTTTGATATATTGATTTATTGATAGTAAAAATCCACTGAAATCACCTGGTATATTGTTATTGATATAAAAAAATTTATAAAAATTATGTTGAGCATTACAAACTAAACAAAAATTTAATAATATGTAGATTAGTTAGAAATAATTGTTAGCATTCATATAAATTTAAAATAACAATTTGGAAATTATTTACAGTTCAAATTGTTTAATAATAAAATTCTTATAATATAAATGTTACATAATATATATAATTATTTAATTAATCCAAGAAATTATAAATTTGTTAAGATATGATAATGAGACGAAATTGGCACAATTATCATTGAAATGATATAAAAATTCAATGAATTTTGAAAAAATTTTAATGAATTTTTTCTTTAATAAAATATAAAAAAGCTAATGTAAAATTATTGTATGTTGTTTTTAAAAAATAACATGTTCTAAAACTATTTTATAATATATTAAAATCTTATTAATATCAATCTTATGATTTTTGTTCATTGTATTATAAATAAATTTCACATATACAAATGAATGAAATAGCTATTTATAATATTGTTTATGTACAGAATTATCATTGAAATTATTTTCATATTCATTCAAAAAATATATAATTTAAAATCATATCATATTAAATTTGTTGGTAATACTTCAATATGTGCTGCAATTATTGTTTTATTTTAATGCATGTATTGCTATAGAAACAGAATTATTATATTGACTATTTTAGATTTATCATCATTACAATTGTTACTATTGCAATATATCACAATAACTTCTCTAAATTCTAAAATATGGAACGAATATAATGGAGTTAATAACAAGAAATCTTTCCAGATTGGTGTGTATCTGCCAATGATCTTTACTTGCAAAAGTGCTGTTGCCCGTGAAAATGCTGAAGGAAGGCCTCAATATTACAAAGAAGGCCTTGAATAAAGGTGAACTTTTACATTGTTTTGCTGGTAATTGTGTCAATTTTGTCTCATAATAATCAATATAAAAAGATTCTGCTCTTTAAAACATTTATAACTTAAGGCAGTGGTTCCCCATTAGCTAAGACCTGTTTTTAAAAAGTTGTGGTTTTTACATAAATGATTTCATGAACTTCCAGGGGTCTGCAGACCACCAAATGAAAAACACTGACATAAGGTATTCAAAGTCTATGGGAACAATTCAAATATGTTATTTTTTTATTAAAATATAACTTAAATAAGTCATTTTTCTATTTATTTCAAGAACTTAACTTTTCAAAAAAATTAATTTTAAAATTTTCATAATACAACTGTAGATATTTTTTTTAAATAGATATATTAGATATATATAATCTACCATGTAACCTAATTTAAGAGTTATTGTTGCTTGCAGATAAACAAATTAGATTGCATAAATAATTAGATCTGCTAATTGAAATTTAATTTTCTGTTTTGTTTAATAAGTAATCACTGTCATGAGATAATATTTTTATTTAGGCTGTTTGTTTTTGTTTTGTTGACCAAAGAAACAATCATTTATTAAATATAATGTTTTATGTAATTTGATATCAAATAATTAATTACATCATTAAACTTTTAATTCACTATCATCAAAGATTTTTGACAACTAACTATCAATTCACAATATTTTGTACTAGCTAAACAATATTTCACATCTAATTAGTAAGATAAAGTGATTCTTTGAAAACATCATCTGAATGAGAGAGGTGTGATTTGGCCTCAGATAATATTCAAATATACAAACAAACTAATGATTTTGTGAAAAGTCAAACCCCAATTTTTCCATTATTTCTACTTATTTTCTATTACATTTATTTATTGGGCATTTTATTCAGTTAAGGTAAAGTTACTCTTGACCCAATCTTTCAAAAATGTTGGCAAGAAACAAAATGGTTTTATCTTTGAGAATGTGTGTCATGACATTATCCAATGTGAATAACATCATGAATTAGAATCTTATGACAGAATTAATGAATTGTCTCTTTTTGATGGAATTGTAAATATTATATTTATAACATTAAGTTATTATAATTGTAAAGATGAATGACTTGATTGTTGGTAATATTCTGTGAATAGAAAAATAGAAATTGTCTACCATATATGTTACTTATAAGGAAATGTATTTGAACTTGACAAAATTTGAAATATTGTGAATCAAAATGATGCTAAAAGCTTAGCGATAATATTGAATTGTCAGTTGACCAGATAGATATTTTCTTGTAGCATGAATGGAGGTTCATAGTTTAATTAGCTTAAGACTTACTTAATAATTGTATTATTGTTCAATAACTTTATTGTTGTTTATGATTATTTGTTTGATAATTAAACAAGTTATTTTTACTAACTTGTTGTGCTTTATTATTATTTCAGTAAAACTTGTTAACACTTTTGTATGCATTTCTTTGGATTTAATAAGTTATTTTTATTACTTCACCTTATATGTTTTGGTATTTATTCCATTTATGGTTTAAGTGCATTAACTTCTTTATGTCATTTTTGTTCTGATATGTTTTTATGATTTCTTTCAACAGCTATGAAGTTCTGATTGTTTGTTATGTTATTTAGTTTTAGAATAGTTTTCCTCAGAATTTAATTTTGGAAAGCTAAGATTAGTCAAATAGGACTCTGGAAATATTGCAGTCATAGATCCATTATATGTATTGCTAGTCTTGAAATTTGCAAGTAACTTTGTAGTCTGTAGCTAGTTCCATATTAAATATTCTATGATAAAAATTTTTGTTTTGTGATATTTACTGGCTGGATGTTTACATGTGACATCCACGAAATATTTGCAGAAAACCATAGTTTATTTTGAATTTTTTATATTGTACAGATATTATGTAACTCATTGAATTATCCAATATCAAGGTTTTTTCCTGTATTGTGTATCTCTTTAAATAATAACAATCCTCAAACACTTTTTTTTTATTTTTGTTAAAGAAAAGTTCATTTATTCACAACATATGAATTTGTACTATTAGTCCAAAATCAAATGCATATATCATTTTCAGTTATAAATATTATATTTCATCAAATAGCATTAATATAATACCATATATACACATATTTATTTTAATATTTATCTTCTCTTTTTCTTCTTCCCCAATTCCCTCACCACTAGGTGTGGTGAGGGAATTCTAGTGTTCTTTCTCTATTTGCTCCTATCTTGTGCCATCTCTGCAAACATTTCCCTTGCAGCCATGTCCTCTGTGAGTACCTGGTTCCATGACTTCTTAAGATTGTCCCGTTGGTTTCTTGCTTTTTATTTCCAGTGACTATAGTCTTTTGCCAAGCTGGTTTATATCTGCTCATTCAATATATCAAACCACAGCAATATGGTTGCTCTTGTTTTATCCTGGATATCTGCCATTTTCAGATTTTTTCTGGCATTTTTAGTTTTCATTTTGTTCCTTAGGATTTTACCTTGCAAACATCTCAACATCCTCATTTCCATCAATTAACTATTTTATATATATGCTAATATGATATACTATATGTGCTTTATTTTTTATATATGAATATTAATGAATTTCTAATTAAAAATACGGTGTCTATTTCAGATCAGCAACTGGTGAAGCTTGGCAAGAAGTAATGATGTCTTGTTCAAAAGATAAAGATCCTTTTTGTGATCCTTCTTCAGAGGATGCTGGCAAACGATGTGGTTCACCATTTGCTATTCCTTATTTTGTTTCTTTTTATGTTCTATGTTCATTTTTAGTAAGTTTTTGAAATTCATATTTTAAAAATTTTTTTAGTTTTTAAATTCCTATATTTTATATTTAGCATAATTTTCATAAAAGATACAACTTACAGATGTATAATATGGCCTAAATAAACATCATCTTTTATTTATTTAATATTTTTCATATAAGATTTAATATATATAATAATCTCTAAAGTAATTATTAATATATTA